>SKCR01042609.1:0-186318 GCA_019454045.1 Zanthoxylum bungeanum
GATCCGATGAGGATATACAGACTCAGATTTTCAGACGGATGTCGATTATAAGAAATCAACATATGGATCAGTGTTTACCTTAGGTGGTGGGGTTGTAGTATGGCAGAGTATAAAGCAATATTGTATCGCTGACTCCACCATGGAATCAGCTAAGGAAGCAGTCTGGCTCCGTAGGTTCTTGGGAGATCTGGAAGTCGTTCCAGATATGGATAAACCACTCACACTTTATTGCGATAATAGTGGTGCAGTGGCAAATTCAAAGGAACCAAGAAGTCACAAGAGGGGAAAGCATATAGAGAGGAAATATCATCTCATCAGAGAGATAATGCAGAGAGTATATATTTTTGTCACAAATATTTCATCCGCAGAGAACCTGACTGATCCGTTTACAAAGACCTTTTCGGTTAAAGTGTTTGAAAGTCACCTAGATGGTTTAGGATTACGTGACATGTCCCATTTGCTCTAGTGCAAGTGGGAGATTTTTGGGATATATGCCCTAAAGCATCATGTAATGTAAACAATATTATATTTTATAAAATAAAATGATTCATTATTCATTTATCAAAGTGTTTGTTTAATATCACATATTGTATATTATCATGTTTACCCTAGATTACTCATATGCCTTCAGACTTAGTGTATGAGTGTCATACACTAGAGGATTTAAGTCTGAAGTTAGTAATCTATAATAGTCCATAGAGAGTAAACAAAGCGGGTACTTTGTTTGTGGTTTATCTATAGCTACGGTCCATTCTATAATTGTATGACGACCTTGATTCGAGATCGTCCATATGCAGACATGAGAATGAAGGCACCTTGTATGATGTGATCATATAGGACTGGACCCAAATAGAAATGAGTTTCTTATAATTTCTGTTAAATAAAGAAATTTATTTCGATCTACCAGATGGTCATATATGGATTGATTTTAATCATAAGTGTACTACGAACTTCTGCATGGCAGACTATATCCTTTGATTTACAAAGGTGAGGTTTGTGTAGCAATCCTGACCAATAGCTACGTACTTTGGGGACATTGTTTAGTGTGTAGCTGGGGACGTTTTACATAGATATGGAGTCCACTCCTTGCGAGAAGTAGATGAGTAACTTTCTTAAGGGTTGATTCAGTACTTGAACAATTAGAGCGCTCAAGTCTTTCTATTACGAATAGAAAGATTAACATTCATAATAGTTATGAATAAATCATCCATTAAAGAATCAATGGTACTGAAAGTAAAAATAATTAGAGGGGTATAACGGATATTATGATCCGGCTCTAATTACGAGATAATCATGAAAGGTCTAATCCGTATGTAATGACTATATCAATGGATACCGGCGTGATTCGGCTTAATATCTATCTACGACAACGAGAGTGCAGCTTCGGGTTTGTAGTGGAATAACTCGGAGTTAATAATTTAGAATATTTAATTAAGAGCTTAATTAATATTCCGAGATTATTGGAGCTCGGAACTGTAGGTCCAGTTGGTCCCCGTGCTAGCTTGATATACTATAACATATTAAATATAATTGGATAGTCCAAATATATACTCACATATGAAAATATTATTAATATGATTAATAATATTATTTTGTCACACTTGGAACTATATATTAAAATTTAATATATGGTTTTAATAATTATATGATAATTATTAAATACATAATATTAAATTATATATGATATAATTTAATGAGGCCATTATTGGAATTTCAAGTTTTGGGTTTTGGAAACCCTTGATTGCTTTTGGAAGTTATATTTTCAAAAGGCTAATTGTATATTTAATTTTGTAACATATTTTATCATCGTGATGTCATTTAATAAAAGATTTATTGTTGCAAAATTTCTTATTCAAAATAGAGAGGTGGCCGAAACTTACAAAGGGGGAGAGGGAAAATGTTTGTTTATTTTGGAAACAAATAACCCTAGGTATAAAACGATTTTTAATTTTGTTTTTTGCCTAAGCCTCTCATTCTAACCCTAGCCACCTTTTCTTCTTCCAAAACACTCTCATGTGTTGAGAGAAACAAAAACAAAAACAAGAAGAAAATTAAAAAGAAATAACTTGTGTGACTTAGAATCTCTAAAGAGTTTAGGGATTCGTATTGTGAGTGTAGCCCACCCTACGTTCCGTTGGTAACGAGATATACCTCGGAAGAATTTTTGGTGTCGAACAAAACTTCATCCTATTCCTTCTTCCTTGACCCACGGCAAGGAGCATTGTTTTTGCTCACTGCCGCACGTTGTATTGGTGAAACGGGGCTCCATTTATTTTACGTTTAATCCAGAATTTTTAGGGAATTTTAAGGGGTATTTTGGGGCTGTTTTTGGCTGAAAATTCAGACCTGAAATATAGCAGAAACTAATTCATACAAGGGCTGAACTGGGCAGTAAATTTGGTGCATTTTTGGTCCAAAATAGTCCAGTTTTTGTGTCGTTGTTCGGGGGCTGTTCCGAGGCTGAAATTTTATCCAAAACAGAAGCAAAAATTCAGTCTTGGTGTTGGTAACATTCGTCCATTCAAAGACAAGGGCAGAAAAATTTTTCAAGTCCGATCTAGGTGCCTAACTTGTTTCCGTTGCGCTAGGAAAGTGATTCATATGCTATTAGGAATCCTCAAATGAGTCGTTCAATATTTATCCAATAAATACCCACATGTCTATTTGAGTCTCTCTAAAACTCAAAGTTAACTTAGATGAACCATTGAAACTATTCTAATATACGACATGTATCAGTCTCACAGGTTTACTAACCGACCATCTATGTAAACCTTGACTATGAACTATTTTAAGAATTAATCAAGTTGCAATGTTTCTCAGTGTTTGTTGCGACGCTTTTGCAACTATATTACTACAACTCATTTTATAGACTATTTACGTCTTTACTATTATTCAAAAGATTATATCGATGAAAGTATTGAATTTTATTCAAAATAAAATATAAAAGTGCAACGTATTTGCAATAAATACATCAAAAATTGACGCACTGAGCACCAACTCTAACACATAGATATTACCCTCAATTCTAAAATGGATCAAATTGAGATTCTCTCCTATAAAAGTAATAATTTATTTCAAATTTTTGTTAAATAAATTGAATATTGACGACACCATAATTTGCTAAATGTTTAATGTGAAACATTATTTCATTAGAAATGATACAAATATATTTTTTTTTCCTTTTACAAACTCATGTGACATGTTATATGATTATCACACATGTCTCCTACTATTTATTTTATTTTATGAGTTTTTATACAGATAATCATTTATTGATCACCTCATGCGTGAGTAGGAAACCTGAAGCATGCATAGAGATATTGATATCAATTGATAGAACCAAATTTTGGCACCACTCAATCTTCACAGTTGTAGGAAAAATATTAAATATCAAGAAATCTTGAAAGTCATTCATGATAAAATTATTAAAAACATTGAGTGTCAATGTAGATATTTTTTTGGGCCAACATAGATATATCTATTAAACTAATCAACATCACCAATTCGTTAATTATTTATTTAAGCATGCACATATTTAGTTAATTAATTAATTAATTATAAAATAAAATATATTTAGTTAATTGACTAATCTACATATATGCATCATAAACAACTAACAACAAATTAACTAATTAACACAATGTATATAATAAAGATGTTTATAAAAAATTAAAACCCTAACTTTTGAGAAAGATTAAACTTAAATTAATTAAGTGAGAGTACTGATTCAAATAAAAGAAAAAATAATATTGGATAAAATAAAAATTACCTTATGAAAAATAGAGTTTTGTTGAAAATTTGTAAGAAAGTTGTGAGTGAACTTGCAGAGGAGAGAATAAAATTACAGAGGAGAGAAAGAGCAGATGGGAGAAGAAGTGTTGGTGTTTCTAAATTTTAATAATTCGACGCTAAAAACTTAACATTTAGCGCAGAAATTATATTTCGACGCTAAAGGTAATAGGATTGTCGGTGAAGTTGTAAGAAACATTTAGCGTCGAATCACTAATGCGGCGCTAAAAGCTTAGCGTCGACGCTAAAAGTTTACTCTTTTGCGTCGAATAAGGGAATCGACTTGAAAATTAATTATTAGCGTCGAAATTTATTTCGACGCTAAAAGATTGGACGCTAAAAATCCATTTTTTTTTATAGTATATTACGCTCAACTCAATAAGGGATCAAAGTGTGATTCTCTCATATAAAAGTAATAATTGATTTTTTTTTTTTTTGTTAAATAAATTCATCATCAACAACATCTACAACATCAACAACAACTTATTTACATCACCAACCTACCAAAAATAATTCATTAATTTAAATGATATATAGGGTATTATTAATTATTCACAACACAACACAATCATTTTTCCTAATCATCCATCACCGAAACTCAACTCCATAAGCATCAACAACAACATATATCATCCTCACAACCAAGCTTAAATTATAAAAGTTGGGTATGATTTTTTGTACCTTAATACACTTGAATCTTGCTTAAATATGTACTCTCAAGCTTGTATCCTTTAGTGCTTGCTTTGCTCTTGTTAGCCCACACTTATTATCTTGAATCAAGTGAAATTTCTTGCTTCCTCTTTTTCTAGTCAGGGCAACAACAAGGAGGAAAATGGTGAATTTTCTTTTCTTTACTCTTTATATATTTTTGTGTAAATAATAGGGAAAATGTTTGACATCCCTAGAAGCCTGATATTTTCTTTAACAATGGACCTGCCCAAATCTATTGAAAATGGAACTCCATTTCACTTTATTTCTAAGCCCAAAATTGCCTTAAAATAAGCCCCAAAATTGTCCCTAATTGAGCCTAATTGTTCGGCTTATTCTAGTGCAACACCGATAGGCCCATTAGGCCCAATTTTATATAAAGCCCACTAGCCCATCTAAGCCGAGTCTAAGTTCCAAATTTTTAAACCTTGTAAATGTAGAAAAATTTTATTCTAAACACCGTAATGCTAGTTTAACTATATCATAAAATTACAGTCGTTACATTCCGTCACTATTTTAAAAGTTTGAAAAAATAATTTAAATTTTCCACCTAAAATAATTGGGCCAAAACTTTCCACGTTATTCGCCCCAAATATTACCCGTTAATATGAAATTCATGTGATTAAATGATAATAAAATCAAATTTTGGCACCACTCAATCTTCAAAATTGTAGGACAGATATTAAACAACAAGAAAACTTGAAAGTCAATTGTGATAAAAATATTACAAATATTGAGTGTCAATGTAGATATTTTTTTGGACAAACATAGATATTACCCTCGACTCTAAAAGAATATGTGTAAGATTCTCTCATATAAAAATAATAATTTATTTAGTATTTTTTTTTTTTTTGTTAAATAAATTCAATATTGATCACACCATAAATTGCTAAATGTTTAATGTGAAACATTATTTCATTAGAAATGATACAAATATATAATTTTTTTTTTCTTTTACAAACTCATGTGACATGTTATATGATTATCACACATGTCTCCTACTATTTATTTTATTTTTTGAGTTTGTATACATATAATCATTTATTGATCACCTCACGCTTGAGTAGGAAACGTGCAGGGTGCATAGAGATATTGATATCAATTGATAGCAACACTACGGAGTACAACGGTCTCCACCGTGAGACCTGGCCCAAATCCGAACATGACACCCCATTCGAGGCCTTCACCGGTGGTAGACTTGCCTTCCTCAATGGACTTCTTCCTCATCTCATCAAGTATAAACAGGACGCTTGGACCCCACATGTTGCCATATTCGCTCAACACATGCCAGCTCGCTCTCATTCTCTCTTTTGACAAGCCAAGCTTCTCTTCCATCATTCTAAGAACTGCAGGACCACCAGGATGAACTATGTAAAACAGCGAGTTCCAATCATTAATACCAAATGGAGTGAATGTATCACGACAACATTGCACAATGTTGTTCCCAATGACCTGAGGCACTGTTCTGGATAAGTAATATTTCATTCCCATTTCCCTTATATGTCCCACAATTCCATCCTCTGAATCAGGGATTGTTGTTTGATTTGCTGAGACAATATTGAAAATTGGACGTTCTGTGCTTGTATCTAGGTCGGCTCCAACAATGGCAGCTGCAGCGCCATCAGAGAAAATAGCATTTCCCACAAGAAGATCAAGGTACGTTTCAGATGGTGCCTGAAAACACACTACCATCAGTTCAACGCAGACTATGAGAACACGGCTACCACTACCATTGTTCTCGGCAATATCCTTGGCAAGACGAAGGGCGGTAGCGCCAGCGAAGCATCCTTGTTGATAAATCATAGTTCTTTGAACATATGGTGGAAGCCCCATGATCTTGGCCAGGTGATAATCAGCGCTCGGCATATTTACTCCGGAAGATGTACAAAATATGAGATGTGTGAGCTTTGACATAGGCTGGCCCCATTCTTTGATGGCCTTAAGTGCTGCTTCTTTCCCGAGTTTTGGTACTTCTTCAACCATAATTTCTTGACGTGCGTTAAATGATGGAGCGTTCAGGATACCGATATTTGGGTTCTCTTTGATAACATCTTCAGTCAAGTACATGTGACGTTTCCTTATCATTGATTTCTCACCTGCATTATTAAAACAACATAGTTAAAAAAAACCACAAGCATTTCGATTTCATCTTATTAGATTAATTAAAATATATTAAAAAAAAAAAAAACCTCTTCATCCAACATATGTATAACAAATGAAAAAAATTCAATTAGAACATAAAAACGTGACTGAAATGAATGAAAGAAGTCGCATGAGGTGAAAATGTTCATCTAAATATACATACACATTCGTTTGAACTTGTCTTTTAGTGGAGTCATATGCTCGCTTTTGGTAACTCGGAAGTAGAAATCTGGATATTCGGCCTGATAGAAAACGTTGGGCGGATTTGCAGTCGCGATTGCTAGAACTGCAGCCTGCCGACTCTCTGGGTTATTTTTTATTGACGCCATTTTTTGTTGCTACTGTAAATTGTTTTCTAGAATTTTTTTACACAACTTTTTATGAGTTGATATCTGAGTTCCATTGTTTTTATAGGCCCAGGCCTCTGTGCTCTCTGTTTAATTTTGTTAATAATTATTTGATACTAATTTAATAAATAAAATATTTTCGAATCATTTCGGCTCCCCAAACTGAATTTCCCAAAATATTGGGAAATTTAAAACATGATCCTTGGAAAAAAAATAAAATAAAAATTGTTCTAATTTTGACAAAGCTCTTTACGTACGTTCTCACAACAATTAGGTGTACCATATTTCTTTAATAAAGAAGGGAAATAATAAATTTTTCATTAATGTCCTTTCCAAATTTATCAAAAAATAAAATAATAAAATTGGGGAGGACTGGAGAAACAAAGAAACTTAAAAATAATAAACAATTTGATTTAATAGAAATCAGAGATATTTACCTCCATGAATTTGTAATTTGGATGATAAATATCTGCCGTCTTCTCACATGGCAAATGGTTTGTACCAGAAAAGACACTCCAACACTCAAGTGAGATTGTGTATTATCTAAGACCCAAAAGAAAAAGTAAAATTACAAAGTACTTACTCGAAAGGTTCTCTATTGCTCTATTGGTGATGACTCCTGAATAGATAAATGATCTTGATCCGTGTGTGGATGTCTTCTATTTATAGGTTTTAACTCACTGATTTGATCCTTGAATTTTAGATTGGGCCATAAATCGAAGGTCCGTGTCATTTTTTTATTATATCTTTTAAAACGCATGTCATGTAGTTTGTCACGATAAGTAATTTCTTATTTATGCATGACGTCTGCACCTTACTTGATCATTTATCTCCAAATAGAATTCCTTAATTTTGGTACCTGGAATGATTTCGGGAATTATTCTTTTTATTGGGTGAATTCCATTTCTTTGTCTATTGTTGGTACCCTTGAGTGGCGCTCCCTTTATTAAAATTAGTTTTGGCATAAGTCGGAACTATTATATTGTTCACGTGGCAAATCCTTAAGGAAGCAAAATATAGGTACCCATAGACACTGTTCTAAAAAACGGTTTAAGCGGCCGTCTAGGCGGTTTCTATGCGTAAGAAAATGTTTGACCGTTTCGATTATACATAAAAATGTTACTAGGTGGTGTCAAGAGATTAGGTGGTATGAGACAAAATATGGATACCCATAGACACTGTTCTAAAAAACGGTTTAAACGGCCGCCTAGGCGGTTCCTATGCATAAGACAGCGTTTGACCATTTCGATTATACATAAAAACGTTATTAGGTGGTGTCAGGAGATTAGGCAGGTTTAGACAGCTTTAACGAGCCACCTAGGCGGTTCTATGTGGGTCAGGTTGTGATTCCGATGACTACTACGACGACTACAATGTTATACATGGTGTAATACAAAATATAAATCATGTTCAAGCCTGTTTGTGCTTGTGAAATTACTTTCCGGATAATCGATAAATTTCTTGCAGTTCCGGTACGGAATTTATTCTAAGATCCACTCCGAATAGCCCTTAGTATTTGGGCTATAATGTTTTCATACGATCTCCGATTTTTATGACCTTTATATCATCGGAAAGCTAAGACCAAGTTCTACAACTTCTACGTTGAATATTTTTCCAAATTCGAAACAAAAACAGGTCAAGAACACAACTTAGAAAATTTAGATGAATAGTACCCAATGGACTAATCTAGAGAATTCTCAAAATTTCTGATATTTTTACCATTAATTCATTACACATTCAGTCCCTAGTATAAAAAGGAAGCACTATTCTTACATCCCTAACTTTTGAGAAGAAGAGAAAACGTGTGAAGGAAGAAGAAAGAAGGAAGAAGGGGAAGAAAGATGGAAAACCATTTTCATACCAAAATTAAAGAGGAAACAAATGAAAACCAACCCACAACAAGTTAGAAAGAGGAATATTGATGAGTGGTATTTCTATCACTATTTCCCACTCATTTAACCTAATATTTTGTATAGTTTCTTGAGTTTTGTGAATATTTTGATGTGTTTTATGTTATTTTATAGATAAATAAAATTTCAGGACATTCTGGAGGTGATTTGGACCAAAACAGTGAAAATTGGGAAAAAGGAATTTTGGTAATTTGGGTGAGTCGCGACGCGCAAGCCCTTGGCGTCGCGACGCCTAACATGCGCCGAACAGTGCTAACATGCGCCGGGTCCACAAATCATAATCTGAGAAAAGTTTGACTTTGCTAACGTGCGCCGTGCCACGTGACACCATCACAACCGATCTGCTAACGTGCGCCGTGCCACGTGTCATCATCCTACGGTGCCGAAAATTACTATTTCCACGTGTGCCACGTGTCATCCTACGTGTCGCCACGTCATCCGGTCAACAAGTTAACTCTTCCACGCGTCTTGCTACGTCAGCATCCACGTCAGCAGGTTAACCGAGTCAACATGCCACGTCATCATCAGCCAATCACAGCGTGACACGTGTCGTAATCCTACGGTGCCGACAATTGATCTCAGCCGCCTTGACACGTCAGCGCCACGTCATCGCCACGTCAGCATAATAATTGAGCTCTTAGCCGCCTCGCCACGTGTCGCCTTATCTTCTTATCCGAATTGCCACGTGTCAAAGCCTTAGCAAGCCACGCCAAAAGAAGCTGGCGTTGCGACGCCAAAGCCCCTTGCGTCGCGAAGCTGGAAGCCTACCGGGTTCTATAAATTGAGCTCAAGATTTCAGTTTTTGATGCACCACTCTCTCTCATCTCTTTGATGTAAAGAAAAAGTTTCTCTCTCTAGTTTCTTTTAGTTTTTAGTTTTTTTTTTAATTTAAGTTTTGTAATTAAATTTTAATTACTTTTTGTAATAATAGTAATTTACTTTCTTTATTTTTACAGTTTTTACTATTCACCATGAGGAGGTAACTTCCCCAGCTAGGGTGAAAGGTAATTCTTTTACTATTGCTATTTAGATTAATCTCCCTTAAAAATAATATATTCACTATTTAAAATTTGACTTAAAAAGGATACCGCTATATTGGTCGGTTGGTAATTTAATTTTAATCTGGTTTAAACCTGACTAATCAAGGATACCGCCAGATTGGTCGGTTGGTAATTTAATTTTGGTTCCGCCTTTATGGCTGGTTTATGGACAAATATTACCGCCTTAATGGCTGGTTGGACTTAATTTGACTTAATCAGGATACCGCCAGATTGGTCGGTTGGTAATATTATCACAAGTTTATATATTATTTTATGGGAGATATCTAATTAGTAGTAGTAAAAGTAATTCCTTTTACCTTAGCATTTTATTTTATTGTAATTTACTTTTCAGTATTTACTTTACCGCATTTTTACTTCAAGTATTTTATTTTCAAGTTTTTACCAGCCCTAGTTATGTGTTGTAACTAAATAAGTAATCTGGGGTTGTGATGATTTTTAATATCACCGATTTATAAGGGGTTAGATTATAGTTTGGGTATTATAAAGATTTATTTACTGAGTCTTAATCTTAATGCTTTTTTATTAACTGGCCACTAATAAAATTGACTAGGTAAACTTAAAATGAACTAGACATAGGGATTTTAAGTTTAAGACCTTAGACTTAATAGCCCACGATCTTCCTTGAGGATAGATAACCCTTTAATAGATTTCATTACAGGATAGGAATATACCTGTTGGGCGGGGGTAGCCTTAATTGGAACTTAATCTTAATGAATCCAGATAGTTTGGTTGACATAGACATATGGTTCAATTGGGTTAAACTGGGTATTTGTGTCTGACCATCGACAGAGGCTTACACATAATTTAGTGTTCCAGGTTAATAAATCAATATATTACCCAACTTTAAGATAACCACTTCATCTTTTAAATGATATTAAAAGAAATCACAACCCTAGATAGTTTTTAATATTGAATTTTCTTAAAACCTACTTTCGAACAATTTTATTTACTTGTTTTTAAATTTAGAATAGTCACCATTTCAAATCAATCAAACAACCTGTTAGATTCTAGTAATCATTTGACCTCATAAAATTAATAGATTAGATATTAAGTCATCGTGGGATCGATATTTTTATATTACTTGAACGATACGTGCGCTTGCGTTATACGTGTGTGTTTACGCGGGTCATGAGGATGTCTCTACCTCGGGTCTGATTATGTGAGCATCGCGACGCTCAACACCCAGCGTCGCGACGCGTATCAAGCATTAGCTCTTTGTTTCAGTCTCATCGTATGAGCATCAAGACGCGCAAGACTTGGAGTCACGACGTGCAACAAGACCAGTTCCATTCCATTTCAGTTTCGTCATAGGATGTTAAAGTCTGTTACATGTTAGCTATCCCGACATGTATGCAACATGCCTGAGCATCCATTACATCCATGACAATGATTAAATTCTAATTTTTATATGCTAACCATACTCGGATACATGTCGGATTGGTTTTTTTGCAGGAATCTTTTCAGTCACATTCAGGATCATTGGCAATAGTTATAAATCAGTGAGTGGACCATTTTCTTCAATTGATTTCTACTTATTTGTTTTTGATTTAAAGACTTAATTAAATAAGTGATTGGACCCTCTACATATGCACATAGGGCATTAGCTAAATTTATTTCAGTTATTTTATAATTAAGAATGTTTTAGAAAGCTTTGATTTTGAAAGCATGATTTTGATGATTTTTGGAGGCATGGGAGAAAAACCCACCTCAGATGTAACTTGGTACAGATATTAGAATTGATGGTTACTGAGATTGAAGGATTTAGAACATGTGCACATGTAGAGCAGGACTAGGGGGATGATGATATGTAACTCCTATAGATCCTAGATCTCAGGGCTAGGGGGACTGCGAGACGTAACGCCCCTAGACCCTAGATTCAGAGTCGAGATGATAATATTGATCCGCACACCTGGCTATAGTTCAATGGCTTGGGGGACGACGAGACGTAACACCCCAAGACCACTAGTTTAGGCGTATGAGGGGACGGTAAGACGTAACGCCCTCATACATCAGGTTTTTCAAAGACATATTTTCAACGAAATATTTTTTAGAGACAGATTTACAGAGATGAGATTTTTCAGAGATACGGTTTTTAGAAACGATAAGTTTTATGAAAGCATTTTCCAGAAAATTTAGTTTTACAAAAAGTAATTTTAGATTTTTTCAGAAAGAAAGGTTTCTAGAAAGGTTTTCCAGAAAGAGAAATTTTTTCAGATAAGAATAAATTTTCAGAAAGAATCAGTTTTCCTTGAGAGGATTTTGATTTCAATAAAACGAATTTTTCATAAAGCATTTCAATTTCAGTTTTAAACGGTCCACTCATTAGGTCGTTCAAACGATCTAACCCACCCACTCCCAATGTTTCTATTTTACAGGTTTATTCGGAGGACGAGTTTAGGAGGATGGATACCGATGGCAGTCACAAGGGTGTATGGTACACCAGGTCGAATATAGAGGTTCAGTACAATCAGAGTCAAATTAAAGTTGCATGTCAATCATTGGTATTGTATAGTCATTTTTCATGTGCTTATGGTGTCTATGAACAGTGATATAAAGAGAAGTTTCATTGAATATACAGTTATGAGTTTGAAAGATTACATATCATGTTATTGAGTTGGGCAATGGTCCTCATGCATGATTTTGTACATGAAATTACATTAGTAGTGTTGATCACAGTCAGAGAGTCAGAGGCTAAGAAGGATATCTCTGCCTATTCCCTACCGGTAGCATCTCCGAGGAGGGGGATGTTACAAAGATAATATTCGAGCATGGTCTAGGGAGTCAGTGATTGCAGTGGGTAGAGTGCTGGGTCTTGTATACGTGGTATGCCCGGGGTACTCGTATGCGAGGCACCACTTCTCCAGTATCCGATCCTCGAGTACGTCCTCAAGGTCTATAGACAGGTTAGTAAGAATTCCCAAAGCTATCTGAATCTTCTTCCTGATGACCGTATTTACTGCCAACAAATCCATGGATCTCTTGGGTCGCCTCCCTGTGGGACACAGAAACTGGGCGACGCATGCTGTCCCGGGCTCGCGGCCTGGTCGGGAATACGGAGTAGCCACGGGGGACTAAACCGTAGAATAATGGAGTCGCCACCCGGTGTGAACCGGGAAAATGAGATTTAAGGCCGCACTCACCCCTCGCAAGGGAATACCTCAAACCGTTGGGTTCAGAATGATCCCTTACTTATGCCACTTGTAATGAAGGATTTATATAATAATTTAATCAGGCTTAAGTAACACTTATTTCCAAGAGTATCATGCTTCTAAATTCATATGTACAAAATAAAACTTACACCTAAATTTACATATGTTTCACATCCAAGATTGCATGCTTGAAAGTATATCAAAGTAGCGACGAACATACAACTTTATTTGCATATTATATTCAAGAAAACACAAGCACACATACTAACCACACAAGCACACATGTGAGCACCTTCCCAAGTGGTACGTGGAATTGTATCCCAAGTACAGACCGTACTACCGTCCATTCGGAATCGGCTACGGAATTTATGTCTGGGTTTCCATCCGATATACCGCGAGAGTTGACACATCTCTCATTTTATTCCAAAGCCACAACATACAACATCTCATAATTCATGCATATTTATCTACTCAAGGGCCACAACATACATTTCAACATGACAATCATGCAAGCAATACTCAATAAATAATACAAATAAAACGGAAAACGAGTGTGGAAAATACCCTCAGGTCTAACCTTTTTGCCAACTTTCAGGCTTGCGTTTCACGGACGTCGGAAGGGTACAGCTCCTCAACTTCTTCGGTTCACTGGTTTAGCGTCCTAGCTCACTGTTTTGATGTTTTGCTTGCTGTTCGGTCTCCGTTCTGCTGTTGTTCGGTCTCTGCTTTGCTGCTCACTGTTCAGGTCACTTGTTTTGACGTTTCAACGGACTGTTCCGAGTGTTTTTTGTGGGTTTTTAGTGTAGTCTTGTGTGATTATTTTAAGGATTATGAATGCATTTTTTTATGTTACTGTTTTGAGGATTTTGGGGACTATTTTAAGAGGATTTGGCTGCTGTTTTGGGGGTGTATTTTTGGTGATGTGTGGGGATTTTATGGAGGTGGTTTTCAGTGATGGTTAGGGGCTGTTCGGGATGTATTTTGGTCAAGGCAATTAGGGTTCTTTGGTTTGTGATCTTCGGTTATTGAGAGTGAGGGAGAGTTGTGTCAATAAGTTTGGGTGTTTCTTGTGTGAATGAACTATGAGAGGCTTTTCTTGTATGAATGAGCTAGGGGAAGAGGTTGGAAATTCTTTGCTTCTTTTCTTGTAATGGGCGTTCACTAGCGGAGAGGAATGCCTTGGAGAGGTGTTGTTTATATAGAGAATGGCTAGGGCTTCACCTTGTCTCACAAGGAAGGGATTTGGCATTAAATGGAGGATTTGATTTTGGTGTTTAGACAAGGAAAACAAGGGATTGAGGGGGGACAAATTTGGTTTAGATTAGGAATACAATATTTTTAATTGGTTATGATTGATTTTAATTAGGCATGACATCTTTTTAATTTAGTATGTGATTTGTTTAGTTAGGAAGTTAATATATTTGATTTGTCTTAATTAGGTATGATTATATTATGTTTTATTTAATTGGTAAATGGTTTAAATATTTTATTTAATTCATATACATTATTAATATTTACCTTAATATTTAATTTAATTTCCCATGTGTTTTAAATGTGTTTTATTAATTGGGATGTGTTTTATGGGCTTTGGGGGGCTAATTGGGCTGGGGTGCGAGGCTAGCAGCAAAACCAGAAACACCGACGCCGTTCGAACGCCCATTCGAATGCTACACGAACGTCCGCAATCTGCCTGACGTTCGAACGAAGTAACGAACGCAGCACTAACGAAGACAGTGAACTTGCGAAATGAATCTGATGACGTACTTATTCTGAATTTCCCCTTCCGACCTCCGTTTCCCGCAATATCCTTAGCTAAAAAGGTAGTGCCTCCAGCTGAGACTCATCATCGGGTTTCACATGCGAAAATACAATGCCTACACTCCCAAAGATTCACCGATGATATTTGACTCGAACATAATTAATCTGGGATTAATTATGAGAGAGAAAAAATTAATCTAGGATTAATTACATCAATAATTTACCTGGGATAAAATTCGGATAGAAGAGAGAGAACGATTAATTTGGAATTAATCGATTAAATAATATATTAGTTATATTAAATGAAATCGGATTTCAAAGCGGAATTAAAATTGGATTTTATTTCGGGCGAACGAATTAATTTAGAATTAATTCGCAAGCGACTTTTATAATAATTTTACTAGGTATTATTATTTAATTAAATTGGATTTAATTGCGTCGCAACAGAAAGTTCATTTAATCGGATTAAACGAACCCGGGCCCGAGCGAAGTTGCGTGTTGAATTAGCCGACTTAAATTTGGAATTTAAAAGTGGTGGGACCAACTTCACTTACATTTTTGTTGGACTAATGATGGAAGTTGTTGTTGGCAAATAAAGGCTTGAGTGAAAGGCTTGGATTGCTTGTAAAATACTCAAACCAAAAACAACACTCAACCTTATTATATAAACTAGTCAAACTTTGGAAGTTGTCATGAGTTACTATTCACAGCAACTAAACTCTCTCTTCCTCCCTTCCTTCTCTCTTTGCCGTGAACCATGTTCTTCATAGGGAATAATTTGCTTCACAAAATTGATCAAAGCTAGCACTTTGGAGTTGAATCAAGGTGATAGGGAGACTCGCCCAAGTGTTGGAAACACTAAAAGAGGGTTGTGAGCTTCCATCTTCAAAGAAAAGTTTTCAAATTCATCCAAACCAATGTAAGTATTCCGCAACTTCCTTTGGTAAAATTCACACAAAAATCACTCTTAGAGATCCTTGGCATGTTCTAGGAACACTAACAATGGTATCAGAGCGAGATCTAAGCTTGATTTGGATTCTAGGGTTTATAAACTTTAATTTGGGATTTTATGCTTGGAGCTTGATTTTTCCTAAATTGATGAGTTGGTTGAGTTTATATGATGTTGAATTGGATTTGTATATCATTGGATTTGTGATAAATTGATTAGATCAAAATCCCCAAAATCCATGCTTGGCTGCGAATTACCCAAGGAAGCTCATGGTTAATTTTTTGAAATTTAACAATTGGATGTGTTGTTGGCAGGATATGTATGATATATGTTGATTTAATTGGATTGAAATCAAATTGCATGACAAATTCCTTGCCAATGCCGTGAGCCTAGCATGTTGGAATGTATTGATTGTGCTTTAATTTGTGTTGGACATAAATTGAAATGTTAAGTATGATTAATTAAATTAATTGGTATTTTGGAAATATTAGATTAATTGATTAATTATACTAATTGCACTTTAATTAGATTAATATGTAATTTGGAATGATTTATTAATTTAATTTGTTGTAATTGGGCTTAATGGGGTTGGTTGGGCCAAGTTTGGTTTATGACAATTGGGTTAGATCCAATTGGGCCCAAAACCATTTCCGTAAAGTCTAAATATGACAATTGGGCCTTTAATAATTTAATCGGGCCTAATGGGCCTAAATTGATTTTTGGCATACGATGATTCCTAAATGGGCCAAGGCTTTTGGGTTTGATCCATAATGGCCAAAGCCCATGACTAAAGAATTAATTGAAAGCTCATTGGACTTTAATTGAATAATATTGGATGCTAATTGACCATTTGAGACCCAATTGGATTGGATTTGGAATCCAAGTCCTTAAATGCACTATTGAAAGTGTAATTATTTAATTTGGAATTAAATATTAATTAGTATTGGATATAATTTAAATTCGATTTAAAATTTTAGTTCGATATAATTCAAGAATACGTACTTTGAGTATTTATTCTTAAACGAGTTTGACTCGCGTAAATCAAATAATTGTTTGAACATTGGATGGTCATTAATTCAAAGATTAATTAATTGGATTAGATTGATTGAATAACATGCTTTTTGTGAATACTTGGATGTATTGTAAGAATAATGTATATCAGATGGGTATTAGATGGGTGAGGGTAATTTTGGAAATTATTGTAATAAATTTAGAATTTATTTAAATTGGACCTGCGTGTCCAGCCTATTATCTCTAATCTTTGTATTTCTCTCCTCACCAATTCCCCTCAATGTAAATAAGGTTTCTTTAGAAGTATTACGTAATTGAGTAGAAGTATGAATAGTGCTAGCGGGAGAGAGGAAATAGAGAGATTTGTTCTAGGAACAATTTGTTATATATCCATCCGCATATCATTATTAAATTTTATCGCGCCTTATTATGCTTTTAGAATGCATGTTTAAGGGTGTATGATGAGACCTAATCAAAGATAATAAATTGGTTGCCAATTTACGCGAAAAAACCCTAAATACAATATTAAGCGTTTTTCTTTCCATTGAGTGGTTCTCTCTCAAGATCCAAGATTGGCATTGGTTTGTTGGCCAAAGTCAAGACCTTTGGCCATCGCGGATGTGTTTGAACCGCGTAAGCTTTGTTCCATATCACATGTCTTGGGCAGTTGTGACTTGTTGGCCAAAGTCAAGGTCACTTCTAGTTCATCGACTTCGATTACGAAGCTTTCCCACTGTCAATGGGTCGCGCTTAACTAGAATCATTAAGCTTGTTGAGCCAAAGCCAATGCTTAGTTGATTTAAGGGAACATGTTAGGAAATATATTGGATATATTTACATATATTGTTCGGACTTTGAGGTCCGCCTACTGGATCTAGGAATTGGATGTGATCCAATTGATCTTAGAGATCTACCTAGTTATGTTTCATACAGCTTGTTGGCCAAAGTCAAGGTTGTGTGTTATTTAACGGGATCCTAGCCCACTAGGAAACTAGGTTTCCCGAGTACTCCACAGAGGGTTAGAGGCTCGCCGAAAAATAGTGGGAGGCAAGTATTAAATTTGCAATTTCGTTTAGATACTTGCCAATACGCGCTCATTTTATTTTTCATCATTAATTATATATAAATATATTAGTTGGACTAATATTCAATTATTGTTTTAATTGAACAGTTGGACTGTATTCAAACTACTTCATTCGTAGTTAGTTATATAGTTGGACTATAGTAATCAATACATTTGAAAGTAACCAATCAAATTATAGTTAATTATATAGTTAGACTATAGTAATCATTACATTATATTGTACCCAAAATCGTTGATTGAATAGTTGGCCTATAGCAATCAAGATAACCCGAAAGATTAGCGTCAAAGGACATAATCCTGGGTGAAAATGTCTTTAACGACTTTAATTTTCAGATTGGGAAAATAATCTAAGGATAGTCCTGGAAGCTGAGAAGTTATTCTATTTGATAGAGAAACCTCTTGGGCCTGAGCCCGAAGTTGAGTAAATAGTAGAGCATGAGCTTTGGAAGACTCATCGTGATGATAACTTTAGTGCTCAATCTGTTATGCTTGCTGCAATGACTCTTTTATTTCATCGTCAGAACAAAGGATTAGATCCTTATACCATGATGTTGAAATTAAAGTATCTTCATAGATCTATTCTTAGATCTTAGAAGTACGAATTGCAAAAGAATCTCTTACGCTCGTGTATGTCGGAGGGTACGTCTGTCGAGCACTAGATGTCGCAGATGATTGCTGACATCAAACAGCTAGGTTAGCTGGGCATTACTTACGAGGCCGAGACTTCCATAGATTTGATCTTACAGTCTCTACCGGAATGTTGGAGCGGATTCGTCATGAACTTCAACATGATGAACCAAGAGAGTGTAAGTGTTCCTAGAACATGCCAAGATTGTCTAAGAGTGATTTGTGTGTGAATAAAATCAAAAGAGTTGCGGAAATACTCACATTGATCGGATGAGTTTCAAAACTTTTATGCATTTCGGTAGAAGCTCCAAGCCTTCTTGAGTGTTTCCAACACTTGGGTGAGTTTCCCTATCACCTTGATTCACTCCTTGATGTGCTAGCAAGAACAAAATGAAAGAAAAATTGCTCTCCCAAGAGGCAATGAAGTTCGACATTTGAGAGAGAGAATAGAGAATAATTGTTTGCTTATTTTGTTTCTAAAACAAAAAGTGTTACATAAGTTGACTTGTCAAAAATGTGTATATGCTTTTTGAAAAGCAAAACAAAGCACAAAGTGTGTTGGAGAAGCTATCATAAAAGCTCTCAACCACTTCCATCAACTTGAATGACAAGTGATGTAAGTTGGTGTGTCCCACTTTAAATTCGAAATTTAAGTCGGACAATCCAACACTCAACTTCGCTCGGGCCCGGATTATTTTAATTCTGAATTAAACGAATCTACCGTTGTGACTTAATTAAATCCAATTTAATTAAATAATAATGCCTCATAATATTATTACATAAGTCGCTTACGAATTAATTCTAAATTAATTCGTTCGCTTGAATTAAAATCTAATTTTAATTCCGCATTGAAATCTAATTTCAATTAATATATCTAATATATTATTTTCGCCCAATTAAATAAATTAAATAGTAAAATCTAATTTCACAATTAAATTTATTTTACCGATTAATTCCAAATTAACCGCGTTCTCTCTCTCGACGAATTTAATCCAGATAAATTCTCGACGTAATTAATCCCAATTAATTCTTTCTCTGTTAATTAATCCCAGATTAATTCTTACCGTAATAAATCCCAGATTAATTTTCTCTCTCATTATTAATCCCAGATTAATTTTCTGTTCGAGTCAAATCTCATCGGTGAATCTTGGGAAGCGACCCAAGAGATCCCTGGATATGTTGGCAGTAAATACGGTCATCGGACTATTTGAATACGTGCGTACCCGGTACCACATTCTTACCGATTTACAAGACATGGTTGGCTTCTAGCAAAACACCGTGCCTACCCAATTCTCCAGAAATATTCTTTAAAGGAATATGTAATCTTTGTTAGGCGTAACATACGTAGTATTGCGTATAACGATCCAGTATCGGATGTCACATGCTACGCCTGGAGCTGGAATTGTGTATGCCCCGTATGAAGCATATATCGGATCTCCGGTAACTAGTCTCTATATTCAGATAATCATGACCTAGTCATATTATCCCGATGACTGCAGTACTTAAGAGTACTAGTTCCGTAACCTACGTGATCATCATCTCCATATGACTGAAGTGATACTTCCATCTTGACATCACACCCAATACACTACGATTCTCAGTATACCCAGAAGAGGCGTACACAGAACCTGTTAAAGCCCCGGACGACCAAAACCAAAGTATATTGATTGTCGCAAGTATTAGCGATGCAAGTCTCAGGTTAAGACCAAATACACCTACCTTGATTCGGATTCCCATAGACACATAGTCATACTGCCAATGGGATTCCGAGGGGTCTATCCAGAGCGATGTTATTTTCATACCATCGGTAAACAGAACCTCCTATTACACTTGCATGAGTATCCAATACCCAAATATATGAGAACTATGCCGTTACGCTTCCATAGCACACACAAATGTAATACTAGCCTATTCCGTATTATCGATGTTCAGTCGCAATAATACTACAACTAGGGATATTTAATGATTAAACATTTGTGGTTAATATTGTTTCATATCTTATTAATCCGGTACTAATCATATGGACTTTTATCATTTATATATCCAGGTAATCCAATTACAAATGATAAAAGAGCAATTTCCTTTGTCACATAGTTAATTTGTACAACAACAACATGCAGTGTACAAATAGTGATGCTATGGGTCATAATTGTCCAACAATCTCCCATTTGGCCTATAGCCAATCACTCAAGTGTCCTACACCTGAACTATGCACGGGTCACTCAAACTTCTACTGAGAACCAGCTCTCGTCAGCGGATTTGCAATGTTATCATCTGATGCGTTTTATTCGATCATCACATCGCCACGATGTATGATCTGATGAATAAGATGAAATAGTCGAAGTATATACTTGGATAGTTGATGAGACCGCTGTTCCTTAGCCTGTGCTGTAGCCTAACTAAGCTATTAACAGAACTACTCCTAATCCAATTAGGATTATATAGATCCAAAATGCTTCTATTGCTGCCTCAACTGCATCAATGTTCCGCTCTTGTTGTTTATTCGACAACAGTATCTTGCTTGGAAGATTTCCAGCTCATTGTTCCGTTATTCAAACTAAATATGTACCCTTATTGCGACTTAAGTCGTCTTTGTCGGTTTGGAAACTTGCAGCGGTGAACCTAGTCAACTCAAGTTCTCATTTCCCTATATTTCCAGAAAGCATCCTTAGTTCATCCAAGATACTCAAGGATGTTCTTTACATTAATCCAGTGACCATCACCTGGATTGACCTAATAGCATCTACATATGTTCAAAGCATATGAGACATCAGGTCACATACATTTCAAAAACATACAAATTCTGGGAGGGATGTCAGCAGCTTCTTAGATATATCCCAGTAGATCTTTATTCCTAGAATAAAGCCTGCTTCGCCCAGGTATTCCATGGAGAATTTTAATGAAAGCCAAGCTTTCACCGATTATATTATAAGAATGTTATTGCTAAGAAGTAATACATCATCAACTTGTGGGACATTCATTGTCATTGCGCTCACACTAACCTTCTTATATACACAAGAATCATATTCGTTTTGAATGAAATCATATACCATTATGATCTCATCAAAATGTTAGTTCCAAGAACACAATGCTTGCTTCAATCCATAAATGGATCGATTTAACTTGCAAACCTTGTTTGCATGTTTTGGCACAATAAAACCGTCAGGATGTTGTAAACATCCTCCAAAAGATTTTCATTAAGGAAAGCGGTTTTAATGTCAATTTGCCATATTTCATAAATGAAATATGCAGCATTAGCAAGCATTATCCAAATGGATTTAATCATGGCAACAATTGAAAAAATTTCATCATAGTCGACACTATGTCGTTGACGATATCCTTTCTGTACAAGCCTAGCTGTGTACATTTGTATGTTGCCATCCATGTATGTCTTCCTTGAAGACTCATTTAGTACCAATAGGCACAATGCCTTCTGGTACATCAACTAGTGTCCAAACTTGGTTGGTATACATGGAATCCATTTCGGATATCATGTCACTTTGCCATAAAGGGAGTCGATACCTTGTATCACTTCCTCATACGTAGCTGGTTTACCTTCCTCAATAAGATTGACATCTATATGAGGTGAGATCAGAAACCCATACCTCCCAGGTTGTTTTCTGACTCTCTCCGACTTGCGCGGTTCTTGTGTATTCGAAGATTGTGGTACAATTTCATCCCTGATGAACTGTTCGTGTTCCGTAAAGGAGTCGGTGTCTAGAACAATATTACTCCGATTTTCATCATCAAGTTTTACTCTCCTCCCACTTACCATTGCATATAGGAATTCCTCTTAGGAAAACAGCATAGATAGCAACAATTACATTGTTCTCTTGTGAGTTGTATAAGTACTATACTTTGGTTTCCCTAGGACAACCTATAAATAGGCACTCATCCGATTTGGGTTCTAGTTTTGTATCATCCAAGCATTCAATTATATGCCCAACATACCCAAATCTTCAGGAATGAGAAACCCGATTTATTTCCTGTTTATATCTAATATGAAGTATGTCTAACAGATTTTCATGGAACCTTATTTAAAATAAGTATTGCACTGTTTAATGTGTATCCTCAGAAGGAAATTGGTAGCTTAGAGCGACTCATCATTAACCTTACCATGTCCAACAAAGTTCGGTTTCTCTATTCGGACACACCTTCAAATTGAGGTGTCCCGGGAGGAGTCCACTGTGAAAGAATACCATACTCTTTCAAGTAATCTTGAAACTCATATCTTTAAGTATTTTACACTATGGTCTAACCATAATGTCTTTAATACTTTTACCGGTCTGTTTCTTACTTCGTGTCGAAACTCTTTGAATTACTCAAAAGTTTCTGACTTGTGTTTATAAGATACACATAACCGTAACGCGATGCCACATCCGTAAAGGTTATGAAGTATTCATATCCACCTCTAGCCTAGCTAGACATGGGCCCACTTACGTCACTATGAACGAGGGGTAACAGATTGGTGGCACTTACACTTTTACCAAGAAAAAATTGTTTTAGGCACTTTGCCTAATAAACTAGATTCGTAGACATCATTTGAATTAGAATCAAATCCGTCCTAGTATCCATTCTTCAAAAGTATGGATATACGAGTCTTGTTTAATGTGTCCCAGACAACATTGCCAGTTTTAAGTCTCAACATATTTATTCAGATTGCGCTTTTGTTTGTCATATTATATGTTTGAGATTCATTTATATTCTAAATATAAATGCTGTTATTCACATCTAATGTGCGTATCTCAATATCATCTTTATAAGCAAAACACTTAGTGTTTTATAATATAAAGGTATACCCGCAACGGGTTAAACTAGATATATAGATAATGTTCCTAGTCAAACATGATACATTATAATAGTTTCCTAATTTAAGTACATGCCCAAAGGGCAGTTACAAAACTTAGGTTTCTACGGCAAAAACAGTGACTCTTGTCCCGCTTCCAACTCATAGGTTGATCTCAACTGAAGCCAGTCTCCTGCTAATCAGTAGATCCCGCACATCAGTACATAAATTGTTGGGTTCTCTAACACCAAATCCAAGATCATTAAGCATAAAAGATGTGTGAATACTCAACGAAGTTTGTGGAATAACTTACATTGATCGGCTTGGTAGGATGTGTAGACAACAAAAATTTGCCTCATTTGAAGTTGCTCCAAGCTCTCATTTGATTGTATGTTGAGCTCCAAGCTTGATCTTTTGAATTCCAAACTCAAGGGATGTTTCCCTATCACCTTTGTATGATTCATTAAGTGCTAGCTTTGGAAGAAAATTGCAACAAAATTCTTCCATTGGTTCTTTGTAGTTCACGGCAAAGTGATGGGAGATGAGAGAGTTTTGGTATTTGATATTTTGATTTCTAAAATCAATTACAACTAATGAAAAGTCAAAACCAAATTTTTGTATATGCTTTACCAAAAGGCTAAGCAAAGTTTTGGAGGGAAAAATGCATTTAAGGCCTCAAACTACTTCTATCAATCAACTTTGACACTTTATGGACAAGTGATGTAAGTTGGTGGGACCCACTTTAATTCAAAATTCAAATGGCTTGCTCAACACACTTCGGGCTCAGGTTCGCTTAATCCGATTAAATGAATTTTCCGTCGCGACGTAATTAAATCCAATTTAATTAAATAATAATGCCTTGCAAAATTATTACGAACGTCGCTCACGAATTAATTCTAAATTAATTCGTTCGCCCGAATTAAAATCCAATTCTAATTCCGTTATGAAATCTAATTTCATTTAATATATTGAATATGTTATTTAATCGATTAATTCCAAATTAATCATTCTCTCTCTTCTTATCGAATTTTATCCCAGATAAATTCTCGCCGTAATTAATCCCAGATTAATTATGTTCGAGTCATAAGTCATCGGTGAATCTTCGGGAAGCGACCCATGAGATCCATGTATATATTGGCAGTAAATCCGGTCGTTAGACTATCCGAACACGTGCGTACCTGGTACCACGTTCTTACCGATTTACAAGACATGGTTGTCTTCTAGCAAAGCGCCGTGCCTACCCAATCTCCAGAAATATTCTTTAAGGAATATATATAATCTATAATAGGCGCAGTATACATAGTATGCGTATTGCGATCCAGTATCTGATGTCACATGCAAGGCCTGGGGCTGGAATAGTGTCTGCCCCGTACGAAGTATATATCGGATCACAAGCAACTAGTCTCTATAATCGGATAATTATGACCTTGTCATATTATCCTGATAGTTGCAACATAATAGAGAACCAGTTTTGTATCCCTGCGTGATCATCATCTCCATATGACTAGAGTGATACTTCCGTCTTGACATCACACCCAATACACTACGATTCTCAATAAACCCAGAAGAGGCGTACACAAAACCTGTTAAAGTCCCAGACGACCAAAACCAAAGCATATTGATTTTCGCAAGTATTAAGGATTTAAGTCTCAGGTTAAGACCAAATACACCTACCCTAATGCGGATTCCCATAGACACATAGTCATACTACTAATGGGATTCCGAGAGGTCTATCTAGACCGAAGCTGTTCCCATACCATCGGTAAACACAACCTCCTATCACACTTGCATAAGTATCCAATACTTAAATATATGAGAACTATGCTGTTACGCTTCCATAACACGCACAAGTGCAATACTAGTCTATTCTGCATTATCGATGTCCAGTCTCGATAATACTACGACTAGGGATATTTAATGATTAAACCTTCGTGGATTGATATTGTCTCATATCTTATAATCTGGAACTAATCATAATGACTTTTATCATTTATATATTTAAGTAATCTAATTACAAAATGATAAAATAGCAATTTCCATTGTCACATAGTTAATTTTTACAAAAACCACAATGTCTTTTACAAATAGTGACACTATGGGTCATAATTGTCCAATAATCTCCCACTTGGCCTATAGCCAGTCACTCAAGTATCTAACACCTGAACTATGTACATGTCGCTGAAACTTTTACTGAGGAATAGCTTTCGTCATCGGATCTGCAATGTTATCCTCTGATGCGACCTTCTCGATCTTCACATCGCCACGATGTATGATCTCAAGAATCAGATGGAAACGTCGAAGAACATGCTTGGATCATTGATGAGACCGCGGTTCCTTAGCCTGCGCTATAGCCCCGTTATTGTCACAATACAATGGAACGGGCTCAGCTATTAACGAAACTACTCCTAATCCAATTAGTAATTTACGGATCCAAACTACCTCTTTTGCTGCTTCAGCTGCAGTAATATATTATGCTTCTGTTGATGAATCGACAACAGTCTCTTGCTTGGAAGATTTCCAGCTTACTACTCCGTTGTTCAAATAAAATATTTACCCAGATTGTGACTTACAGTCATCTTTATCGTTTTGGAAACTTGCATCGGTAAATCCAGTTACATCAAGTTCTCCATCTCCATAGATTAAGAACGCATCCCTAGTTCGTCTAAGCTACTTAAGGATGTTCTTAACCACAACCCAGTGACCATCACCTGGATCAGCCTGATAGCGACTACACATGCTCAAATCATAGGAGACATCAGGTCGCATACATATCATGGCATAAATGATCAATCCGACTGCCGAAGCGAACGAGATCTGACTCATGTTGTCTCTCTCATCTTAAGTTTTAGGACACATGTCCTTAGATAGAGTGACACCATGTGACACTGGCAACAGTCCCCTCTTAGACTGTTCCATGTTGAATCTCTTCAACACTTTGTCAATGTACGTGCTCTGGGAGAGTCCAAACAGCTTTCTAGATGTATCCCTGTAGATATTTATTCCTAGAATAAATGTTGCCTCTCCCAGATCTTTTATGGAGAATTTTAATGAAAGCCAAGATTTCACCGATTGTAGCATGGGAATGTCATTGCCAATAAGCAATACATCATCAACGTAAAAGACAACGATGTCAGTGCATTCCCACTAACCTTCTTATATACACAAGGATCATCCTCGTTTTGAATGGAATCATATTCTTTTATGATCTCATCAAAACGTTGGTTCCAAGAACGCGATGCCTGCTTCAATCCATAAATGGATCGATTTAACTTGCAAACCTTGTCTGCATGTTTTGGTATGAAAAAACCGTCAGGCTGTTGCATATAAACATCCTCCAAAAGGTTTCCGTTAAGGAAAGCGGTTTTGACGTCCATCTGCCATTTCTCGTAATCGAAAAATGCAGTATTAGCAAGCATTATCCAAATGGATTTAATCATGGCAACAAGTGAAAAAGTTTCATCGTAATCGACACCATGTCATTGATGATACCCTTTCACTACAAGCCTAGCTTTGTACGTTTGTATGTTGCCATCCATGTCGGTCTTCTTCTTGAAGACCCATTTGCAACCAATAGGCTTTACGCCTTCTGGTGCATCAACCAGTGTCCAAACTTGGTTGGTGTACATGGAATCTATTTTGGATTTCATGGCATCTTGTCATAAACCGGAGTCGATACCTTGTATCGCTTCCTTATACGTAGCCGGTCTGTCTTCCTCAATAAGATTAATATCCACATGAGGTGAGATCAGAAACCCATACCTCTCAGGTTGTTTTCTGACTCTCTCTGATCTACATGGTCCTTGTGTATTTGAAGATTGTGTTACAGTCATATCCTTGATGAACTGTTCATGTTTTGGTAAAGAATCGGTGACAGTAACAGTATCACTCTGATTTTCATTGAGTTCTACTTTCCTCCCACTAACCACTACATTTAGGAATTCATTCTCAAGGAAAACCGCATGTAGAGCAACAAATACTTGTTCTCTTGTGGGTTGTAGAAGTAATATCCTTTGGTTTCCCTGGGATAACCTACAAATAGACACTTATCCAATTTAGGTTGAAGTTTGGTACCATCCAAATGTTTAACATATGCCCAGAAACCCCAAATCTTCAGGAATAAGAAACCCGGTTTCTTTCCTTTCCATATTTCATACGGAGTTTGTTGAACAGACTTTGACTGAACCTTATTCAAAATAAGTATTGCATTGTTCAATGCATATCCCCAGAAGGAAATAGGTAGCTCTGTGAGACTCATCATCAGCCTTACCATGTCCAACAAAGTTCGGTTTCTCCGTTCGGACACTCCGTTCAATGAGGTGTTCCGGGAGGAGTCCACTGTGAAAGAATACCATAATCTTTCAAGTAATCGAGAAACTCATTGCTCAAGTATTCTCCACCACAGTCCGACCGTAATGTTTTAATACTTTTACCGGTCTGTTTTTCTACTTCGTTCTGAAACTCTTTGAATTTCTCAAAGGTTTTCGACTTGTGTCTCATAAGACACACATAACCATAACGCGATGCATCATCCGTAAAGGTTACGAAGTATTCATATCCACCTCTAGCCTGGCTAGACATGGGCCCACATACTTCACTATGAACGAGGGCTAACAGTTCGGTGGCACGTGCACCTTTACCGCTAAAAGGTGTTTTAGGCATTTTGCCTACTAAACAAGATTCGTAGACGTCATATGAATTTGGATCAAATCCATCCAAGTACTCACTCTTCAAAAGTGTGGATATACGAGTCTTGTTAATGTGTCTCAGACGACAATGGCACATATAAGTTTCATCTTTGTTACTTAGTTTAAGCCTTTTGTTTGTTACATTATATGTTTGAGATTGATTTATATTCAAAATATAAAGACCATTATTCACATCAGCACTGCATATCTCCATATCATTTTTATACATAAAACACCCAGTGTTTCTAAAAACAAAAGTATACCCACATTGGGCTAATAAAGATACAAATATAATATTCCTAGTCAAACTAGGTACATAATAACAGTCTGATAAGTTTAGTACATGCCCCGAGGGCAGTTCCAAAATATAAGTCCCAACGGCCAAAACGACGACACGAGTCTATTTCCAACGCGTAGATCAATCTCCCCTGAGGCTAGTCTCCTGCTAATCTGCAGATCCTGCACATCAGTACATATATGAATACCACAACCAGAATCAAAAATCCATTTTTAAAACTAGAAGTAGACATGTTTATTTCTATAACAAACATACCTGAAGTCGTGTGCCTTGCCCACTTTGATTTCCTTCATGTACGCCTTGTACTCACGACAGTCACGCTTCCAGCCCGTTTGCCACACTGCAGGCATATATCTTGGGATTTGTCATTTTCCTTCCCAGAAGACTTTGACGATTTGGCCTTGCCCTTCTTCTTCTTCTTCTTCTTCTTTACACCTCCAGTAGCCTTCGGCCAAGCCTTGGAGACTGAGATGTTGAAGCGAAGTATGCCTCACACTTTTTGCCCTTCAATAGCTCTTTTTATGCTTCACGCAGCATTGCCATCAGCTTTCCAAGAGTATGGTCTTGGTTCATCATATTGTAGTTCATGATGAACCCGCTCCAGCTGTCAGGAAGAGACTGCAAGATCAAATCTATAGAAGTCTGAGCCTCAAAGGTTATGCCTAGCTGACCTAACTGTTCAATGTCACCAATCATCTGCGACACATGGTGCTCAACAGATGTACCCTCTGACATTCGAGAGCGATAGAGCTTCTTCTGCAATTTATACCTTTGCGATCTAAGGTTATATCGATGAAGGTCCTTCAATTTTGCCATCCTAGAATAGAGATCCAATCCCTTGTTTTGGCGACGAAATTGAGGGGTCATCATAGGGAGCATGAAAGATTGATCAGTTGAGTTGTCATCGTTATGAGTCTTCCAAAGCTCAAGCTCAAGCGGCTGCTCATTTCCAGGCTTAGGCCCGAGTGGTCTCTCTATCGTATTGAGCATCTTCTCAGCCCCCAGGACAATCCTGAGGTTCATATCCCATAAGGAAGTTCGCGCCATTAAAACATTTTCGCCCCCATGATAATGTCTCTAACCCCTCTTTCCAGTCATCTTAATTACAATAGTCTGACTATTCAATTCATGATTTTTTGGGTACAGTCCAACTGTTACAAGAAAAATAATATAATATTAGTCCAACTAATAAATATTTATAATTGACGAAATAATTTGAAAGCGCGTATTGGCAAGTATTTGAACGAAATTGTAAATTCAATACTAGCCTCCCACTATTTTTTGGCGAGCCTCTAACACTTCGTTGAGTACTCGGGAAACCTAGTTTCCTAGTGGGCTAGGATCCCGTTAAATAACACACAACCTTGACTTTGGCCAACAAGCTATATGATATTTAACTAGGTAGATCTCTAAGATCAATTGGATCTCATCCAATTCCTAGATCCGGTAGGTGGACCTCCAAGTCCAAAACATATATACAATATATATGTCAATATATCCAATATATTTTCCTAACCTTTTCCTCTGAATCAACTAAGCCTGGCTTTGGCTCAACAAGTTTAATGATTCCAGTTAAGCGGGACACATTTGTTCGATTTCTACGGTCCCAAGGATCGAATAATAAGCATAAAACATACATGTGAATACATCAAGGAGTTGCGGAATACTCACTATGATCGGTTGAGGCGATGCGGTGAAGAATAAAAAATCTTTTTATGCCCTTTGAGAAGCTCGGCAGTCCACTGTTTTTCTTCCTCCATTTTCGGTCCAAGCTCCAAGCTTTTGGGAGGTGATTCCAAGCTCACGAAGTTAGTTCCCTATCATATTTGTATGTACTCTTTTGGTGTATTAGCACTTAGTGATTTTGCCATAAAATCACCATGGCTTCACCTCTTTATTCTCGGCATTTCTGGACAGAAAACAGAAGAGAAACAACCCTTGTGGGTGTGAGAGATGAAGAAGAGAGAAGGAGAGAGAGATGGAAAAATGTGTATTAGATTGGTTATTGATTTCAAAAATCAAAAACATATACCAAATAATAAAATAACAATATATGTCATTCAAGCTTTCAAAAAGCTTTCCAACCACTTCCATCAACTCACATCACTCAATCAATCAATCAATGTGACAAATTGTCACATCACTCAAAGTGACTAATGATTTGACGCTTGATGTGACTTGCGTGCCACACTCGAATTCGAAATGCGAATGCGCTCGCAAACACTCTCGGGCTCGGGTTCGCTAATTCCAAATTAACGAATTTTCTGTTGCGACACAATTAAATGATTATGCCTAGCGGAATCACTATTCACGTCGCTAACGAATTAATTCTAAATTAACTCGTTCGCTCGAATTAAAATCTAATTTCAATTTCGCGTCGAAATCCAATTTCGTATAATATATCGAATATATTATTTTATCGATTAATTCCAAATTAATCGTTATCTCTCTTTTAATAAATATTTTATCCTAGATAAAATATCTCCGTAATTAATCCCAGATTAATTTTCTCTCTCATCTAATTAATCCCAGATTAATAAAGTGCGAGTCATACGTCATCGGTGAATCTTCGGGAAGCGACCCATGAGATCCCCGAATATGTTGGTAGTAAATTCGGTCGTCGGACTATCCGAACACGTAAGTTGTTGGACAGTTATGACTCATATCGTCAATGTTTGTAAACGACATTGTGTTTTTGTACAAAATTAACTATGTTGTAATGAAATTGCCTTTTACCGTTTTGTAATTTATTTACTTTGAAATATAAATGGTAAAAGTTCATATGATTAGTTCCGGATTGAGATGATATGAGACAGTATCAATCCATAAAGGTTTAATCATTAAATATCCCTAGTCGTAGTATTATCGAGATTGGACATCGATAATGCGTAATAGACTAGTATTGCACTTGTACGCGTTGTGAGGACATAACATCATAATTCTCATATATTTAAGTATTGGATACTTATGCAAGTGCGATAGGAGGTTGTGTTTTACCGATGGTACGGAAAACAGCTTCGCTCTGGATAGACCCCGCAGAATCCCATTGGTAGTATGTATATGTGTCTATGGGAGTCCGCTTCAGGGTAGGTGTATTTGGTCTTAACCTGAGACTTGCATCGCTAGTACTTGCGACAATCGGTAAACTTTGGTTTTTGTCGTCCTGGGCTTTAACAGGTTCTGTGTACGCCTCTTCTGGGTTTATTGAGAATCGTAGTGTATTGGATGTGATGTCAAGACAGAAGTATCACTTCAGACATATGGAGATGATGATCACGCAGGGATTCAGAACTTGTTCTCTATTGTGTTGCAACCATCGGGATAATATGACAAGGTCATGATTATCCGTTTCAAAGAGACTAGTTGCTTTATATCCGATATGTGCATCGTACGGGGCATACACTATTCCAGCCCCAGGCCTTGCACGTGACATCTGATACTGGATCGCAATACACAATACTACGGTATACTACGCCTGACATAGATTTTATATTCCAGTAAGAATATTTCTGGAGAATTGGGTAGGCATGGCGCTTTGCTAGAAGCCAACCTTGTCTCGTAAATCGGTAAAAACGTAGTACAAGGTACGTACATGTTCGGATAGTCCGACGACCGTATTTACTGCCAACATATCCAGGGATCTCTTGGGTCGCTTCCCGAAGATTCACCGATGACGTATGATTCTAGCATGATTAATCTAGGATTAATCGCGGAGACACTTTATCTTGGATAAAGTACTATTTGAAGAGAGAGAAAGATTAATTTGGAATTAATCGACAAAATAATATATTTGATTATTAAACGAAATTGGATTTCGACGCGGAATTAAAATTAGATTTTAATTCGGGCAAACAAGTTAATTTAGAATTAATTCGTTAGCAATGTGAATAGTAATTTTGCCAGGCATAATTATTACGTCGCGACAGAAGTTCGTTAATTCGGGATTAGCGAAACCGAGCCTGAAAGTGTTTGTGGGCCCACTCGCATTTTGAATTTGAGTGGGGCCCACAAGTCACATCGCGAGTCACATCACTTGTCATTTATTTGTGATAGATGTCAAAAGTCACTTTTGGTGAGTGACATGTTGTCACTGTTCATGATGGAGTTAGGTGTGGCCATTTATTACAATTTTGGAGCCAAAATTGGCTTTGACTTTTGTAAACCATTTACTAAATATTTGGTAATTGTTTTTTCATTCTTAATTTACGTTTTAGAAGCCAAATAGAAGAAGAAAAAACAAAACTCATTCTCTCTCCTAAAATACAGTGAAACCGTGAGCTCCATTGGAGGGAAAAATTGGATTTTTCTTTCATCTTTGCTAGCACAACGAGGATCAAATACAAGGTGATAGGGAACCGAATCTTAGATCTTGGAATCCTAAAGCTTGGAGCTTCATCATCTTCATCAACAAAGCTTCTCTTGGCCGAATCTTGGAGTAGCTTGAAGGGAAGGAAAATTTTGTTGAGCATCACATCCAATCCGTTCAATGTAAGTGTGTTTCCGCCACATTTCTTTTATAGTATTCATTCAATTTCGTGGCTTAAAGGAACTTGGGACATCAATAGAAACCAACATAAGTACCTAGTACTACGTTTATACCGATTTACAAGACAAGGTTGGCTTCTCGCAAAGCGCCATGCCTACCCAATTCTCCAGAAACATCCTTACATGAATAAGTGATCTATATCAGGCGTAGTATACGTAGTATTGCGTATTTCGATCCAGTATCGGATGTCACGTGCTAGGCCTGGGGCTAGAATTGTGTCTGCCCCGTACGAAGCACATATCGGATCTTTGGTAACTAGTCTCTATAATCGGATAAACATGACCTTGTCATTTTATCCCGATGACTACAGTACATAAGAGAACCAGTTCCGTATCCTACGTGACCATCATCTCCACTATGACTGGAGTGATACTTCCGTCTTAACATCACACCCAACAAACTACGATTCTCAATATACCCAGCAGAGGCGTACACACAACCTGTCAAAGCCCTGGACGACCAAAACCAAAGTATATTGATTGTCGCAAGTATTAGCGGTGCAAGTCTCAGGTTAAGACCAAATACACCTACCCTGATTTCAGACTTCTATAGACACATAGTCATACTACCAATGGAATTCCGATGTGGTCTATCCAGAGCGAAGCTGTTTCACGTACCATCGGTAAAACACAACCTCTTATCACACTTTCATGAGTATCCTATACCCAAATATATGAGAACTATGCTGTTATGCCCTCACAATGCGCACAAGTGTAATACTAGTCTTTTATGCATTATCGATGTCCAATCTCGATAATACTCTGACTAGGGATATTTAATGATTTATCCTTCGTGGATTGATACTGTCTCATATCATCTCAATCCAGGAACAAATCATAAGGACCTCCTATCATTTATACATCTTGGTGATCTAATCACAAATGATAAGAGAGAAATCTCCTTTGTCACATAGTTAATTTGTACAACAACACCATGATCTGTACAAATAGTGACGCTATGGGTCATAACTGTCCAACAATCTCCCACTTGGCCTATAGCCAGTCACTCGAGTGTCTACCACCCGAACTATGTACGGTTGGCTCAAATTGCTGAGGAAAGGCTTTCGTCAGCGGATTCGCATGATTATCGTCTGATGCGATTTATTTGATCATCACATCGCCACGATGTATGATCCGAACGAATCAGATGAATAATCGAAGTATGTATCTGGATCGTTGATGAGACCATTAATTCTTTAGCCTGCGCTGTAGCCTAGCTCAGCTGCTAAAAGGACTATATCTAATCTAATTAGATTTAGTATCGACCTAGAAGGCTTCTATTGCTGCCTCAGCTGCAGCAATAACCCGCATTTGTTGTTTATTCGGTAACAGTATCTTGCTTGGAAGATTTCCACCTCACTGTTCTGTTATTCAAACTGTATAGTACCGTTATGCTCGGTTAGGAAACTTGCAACAGTGATCCCAGTCACTTCAAGTTCTCCTTCTCCATATTTTAAGACATCATCCTTAGATCTCTAAGATACTAATGGATGTTCTTAACATCAATCCAGTGATTATCACTTGGATTGGCCTAATTGTGAATCCATATGCTCAAAGCGTATGAGACACCAGGACACGTACATTTATTCAATGTACGATTTCTCGGAGAGTTTTATCGAAAGCCAAGCTTTCGCCGATTGTATTATGGGAATTTCATTTCCAAGAAATGACATATATTATCATTATTTATAGGACAACCAATGTCAGTGCACTCCCACTAACCTCCTTATATACATAGAATAATTTTTGTTTTGAATTAAATCATAAACCATTATGATTACATCAAAACGATAATTCCAAGAACCTAATGCTTGCTTCAATCTAAACATGGATCGATTAACCTGCAAACCTTGTTTGCTAGTTTTGGTATGACAAAACCGACAGGATGTTGTAAACATCCTCCAAAAGGTTTCCTTTTCAGGAAAGTGATTTTCCCGTTCAGCAGACATATTTCATAAATGAAACATGCAGCATGAGCAAGCATTATCCAAATGGATTTACTGTGGCAACATGTAAAAGGTTTCGTTGTAATCAACACAATGTTGATAACGATACCTTTCCACTATAGCTTTATGCGTTGGTATGTTGCCATCCATGTATGTCTTCCTTGAAGACTTATATAGTACCAATAGGCACAATGCCTTGCGGTACATCCTAGTATACTCAGTATCATAGTGATATACATGGAATCCATTTCGAATGTCATGGCACTTTGCCATAATAGGGAGTCGATACCTTGTATCACTTCCTCATACGTAGTCAGTTCGTATTCCTCAATAAGATTGACATCTTAACGAGGTGAGATCAGAAACCCATACGCCAGGTGGTTTTCTAACTCTCTCCGACCTACGTGGTTCTTGTGTATTCGAAGATTACTGGTATAGTTTCATCCTTGATGAACTCTTTATGTTCCATTAGGATTCGGTGCCTGGAATAGTGTTACTCCAATTTTCATCGAGTTATACTATCTCCCACTTACCACTACATATAGGTATTCCTCTTAGGAAAACCGCATGGTGAGCAACAATTAAATTGTTCTCTTGTGAGTTGTATAAGTACTATACTTTGGTATCCCTAGGATAACCTACAGTTGGCACTTATCCAATTTGGGTTTTAGTTTGGTATCATCCAAACATATGCCTAGCATACCCAAATCTTTAGGAATGAGAAACCCGGTTTCTTTCCTTTTCATATATATTATGAAGTCTGTCAAACAGAATTTTATGGAACCTTATTCTAAATAATTTTTGCACTGTTTAATGCTTATCCGTTGAAGTAAATGGTAGCTCAGAGCGACTCATGATTAACCTTATTATGTCCAACAAAATTCGGTTACTCAGTTCGGACACACCGTCAAATTGACGTGTTGTAGGAGGAGTCCTCTTTGAAAGAATACTATACTCTTTCAAGTATTTGAGAAACTTATTGCTTAAGTATTTTCCATTAGGGTCTTATCGTGACAGTTTAATACTTTGGCCGATCTGTTTGTCTATTTCGTGTCGAAACTTTAAAAGTTTCCGATTTGTGTTCCTAAAGAAACACATAACCATAACGCGATGCCACATCCAGAAAGGTCACGAAATATTCATATCCACTTCTAGCCTAACTAGACATGGGCCCACTTGCGTCACTATGAACGAGGGCTAACAGATCGGTGGCACTAGCACTTTTACCAAGTAAAGGTGTTTTAGGCACTTTGCCTAATAAATTAGATTCGTAGACTTTATTTGAATGGAATCAAATCTGTCCTAGTATCCACTCTTCAAAAGTGTGGATATAAGAGTCTTGTTTAATTGTGTCCCAGATAACAATGCCACATAAAGTTTCTTCTGATCAATTCAGTTTGAGCTATTTGTTTGTCATGTTATATATTTGAGATTTTATTTATATTCAAAATAAAAATTCTGTTATTCACAACTAATGTGTTTATCTCAATATCATCTTTATAAAATAAAACACTTTAGTGTTCTAGAATATAAAGGTAAATCCGCAACGGATTATACACTAATATAGAGATAATGTTTCTAGTCAAACTAGTTACATTATAAAAGTTTCCTAATTCAAGTACACACCCGAAGGGTAGTTCCTAGACTTAGGTATCTACGGTTAAAACAACGACTTTCATCCCGTTTCCAATTCGCAGATAAATCTCAATTGATGTCAGTGTCCTGCTCATAGCAGATTCTGAACACAAGTATATATTTATGTATCACACTAAATATTTGAAATCTAATTTTAATACTAGTAGTGAACATATTTATGACAAACATATTTAAAGTCACAGCCTTGCCCCGTCTTCAATTCCTTCATGTCTGCTTTGTCCAAACGGCAGTCACGTTTCCGCGATCCCGTTTGCCATAATTTAGGCAGACATTTTGGGATATGTCCTTTATCTTCCCAGAAGATTATAATGATTTTGCCTTTGCCCTTTTCAACAATCCAGAAGCCTTTGGCCAATCCTTGGCCTTCTAGAATATCGAAGTAAGATGCGCCTTGCGCTACTTGCCTAATTGTAAACTTTGGCTTTGTCTCCTTGAGAATAGCCATTAACTCTCCAAGAGTTTAGTATTGCAATTTAGTCTTCTAAAATCTAAGAATAGATCTTTGAAGATCCTTCAATTTCAATATCATACTTTAATGATCTAATCCTTAGTTCTGATTAAGAAATTAAGGAGTCTAATCGGCAAGCTTAATGGATTAAGCACTAAAGTTATCATCACATGAATATTCCAAAAATCATGTTCCACTTATTTGCTTAACTTCGGGCTTAGGCCTAATATGTTATTTTATCAAATAAAATAACTTATTAGTTTCCAGGACCATCCTGAAATTTATTCCCAATTTGAAAATTAAAGTTGTTTAATATATTTTCCCCAGGATTATGTTTTAAACACTAATCTTTCAATTTTATCTTGATTCTAATAGTCCAACTATTTAATCAATGATTTAGGTACTATTTATTATAATGAATACTATAATCCAATTATATAATCAACTATAATTTAATTGTTTGAATACAGTCCAACTGCTTTAATAAAATAACGTTTAAATATTAGTCCAACTAACATTTAATTTATTTGACGAATGATATTTGTTTGAGCGCGTATGGCAAGTAATTAAACCAATATTGCAAATTCAATTCTTGCCTCCCACTAATTTTCGGCGAGCCTCTAACCCTCTGTCTAGTACTCTGGCAACCGTGTTTCCTAGTGGGTTAAGATCTCGTTAAATGTCACACAATCTTGACTTTGGCCAACAAATTGTATGATAATTAACTAGGTAGATCTCTAAGATCAATTGGATCCCATCCAATTCCTAGATCCAATAGGGGGACATCCAAGTTCGAAACATATATCTTATATATGCCAATATATCCAATATATTTCCTAACCTTTTTCCTCTGAATCAACTAAGCCTTGGCTTTGGCACAACAAACTTAGTGATCCCAGTTAAGCGGAACCCATTGACTATGGAAAGCTTCGTAATCAATGTCGATGGACAAGAAGTGGTATTGACTTTGGCCAACAAACCACAACTTGGACAAGACACTGATATGGAAAAAAGCTCTCATGATTCAAACACATCCTCAACGGACAAAGGTCTTCACTTTGGCCAACAAACCAATGCCAGTCTTAGATCTTGAGTAAGAATCACTCAATGGAAGGAAAAACGCTTAATATTTTGTGAGGGTTTTTCGCGTGCAAATTGGCAACCAATTTATTATCTTTGTTAAGGTCTCATCATCATACACCCTTAAAGATGCATTCTAAACACATAATAAGGCGCGTAAAATAAATAATAATGATATGCAGATGGATACTTAACACATTGATCCTAGATCAAATCTCTCACTTTCCTCTCTCCTACTAGCATAAGTATTTGCTTCTACCCGTTACATAATATTTCTAAAGAAACCTCATTTACATTGAGGGGAATATGTGAGAAGAGAAATACAAAGAGTATGAAGGTAATAGGCTGGACACGCAGGTCCAATTAATAAATTTAAATTTATTACAAGAATTTCCAAAATTGCCCCACCCATCTAATATCCATCCGATATACATTATTCATGCATCGCAACCATGTATTCACACAAGCATGTTATCAATCAATCTAATCAAATTAATTAATCTGATACTTAATGATCATCCAATGTTCAAACAATGATTTGATTTTGTGCGAGTCAAACTCGTTTTTGCGAATAAGTACTCAAAGTACGAATTCTTGAATTAAATTAAATTACAACATTAAATCCAATTTAACATGTATTTAATACTAATTCGCTATTTAATTCCAAATTAAATACTACACTTTATTAATGAACTTTTACGACTTAAATTCCAAATTTAATCGTTACGGGTCTCAAAGCCCGATTAACATCCAATGTTTATTTAATTAAAGTCCAATGGGCTTTTAATTAATTTTTAAGGCGTGGACTTTTTGGTCAACTCGGGTCAAACCCAATAACCAAAGCTCAATCAAGGAGTAACCCCATAAGCCTAGAAATCAATTTAGGCCCATTAGGCCCAATTAAAATATTAAAGGTCCATTAGTCGCATTTGGGCTTTATGGAAGCGGTTTTGGGCCCAATTGGATCCAACCAATTTAGCCTAAACCTAACTTGGTACAACCAAGCCCAATAAGCCCAATAAGCCCATTTACAACATTACAATCCCAAATCCAATTTAAAGCCCATTTAATTAAACACAAAAATTCCAAATTTCATATTTAATTAAACTAAAGTGTATAGCATAATTAATTACATAAATCAATATTTCCAAATCATCAATTTACACAACTAATCATGCTCAATTACATCAATTAGTGTCCAACACATTTTGTTAAAAAAATCAAACCCAAACATGCTATAAAGCTCTCGGTTTTTAGGGGTTTTAATGTCCAATTTTAAATCCAATCCAATTGAATCCAATTCAACATCAAATCATCATTCCCAATTGATTCCAAGTCATCCAATGAATCAAAATCAAAAAACCAAGACATTTAGGGTTCTTCATCAATTCGGCCAAGCCTAAAAAAAATGGGGAAAATTGTTCCAAACAGTTTTTCTTGAAATTGATCCAATCAATCTTCAATTAAACATCATTTAAACATATTCAATCAAACAATTTAACTAAATCATGCTCAAAATCAATTTACCCAATTTTAAGCCCTAAATCAAATTTCAAGCTTTTACTCCGCTCTGATACCATTGTTCGAGTTCTACGGTCCCAAGGGTCGAATAATAACCATAAAACATACATGTGAATACATCAAGGAGTTGCAGAATACTCACAATGATTGGTTGAGGCGATGCGGTGAAGAATAAAAAATCTTTTTCTGCCCTTTGAGAAGTTCGGCAGTCCACTGTTTTTCTTCCTGCATTTTCGGTCCAAGCTCCAAGCTTTTGGGTGGTGATTCCAAGCTCACGAAGTTAGTTCCCTATCACCTTTGTATGTACTCATTTGGTGTGCTAGCACTTAGTGATTTTGCCACAAAATCACCATAGTTTCACCTCTTTATTCTCGGCATTTCGGGACAGAAAACAAAAGAGAAATAACCCTTGTGGGCGTGAGAGATGAAGAAAAGAGAAGGTGAGAGAGATGGAAAAATGTGTATTAGATTGGTTATTGATTTCAAAAATCAAAAACATATACCAAATATTAAAATAACAATATATGTCATTCAAGCTTTCAAAAAGCTTTCCAACCACTTCCATCAACTCACATCACTCAATCAATCAATCAATCAATCAATGTGACAAGTTGTCACATCACTCAAAGTGACTAATGATTTGACGCTTGATGCGACTAGCGATTTGACGCTTGATGTGACTTGCGTGCCGCACTCGAATTCGAAACGCGAATGCGCTGGCACACACTCTCGGGCTCGGGTTCGCTAATTCCAAATTAAGGAATTTTCCGTTGCGACGCAATTAAATGATTATGCCTAGCGAAATCACTATTCACGTCGCTAACGAATTAATTCTAAATTAACTCGTTCGCCCGAATTAAAATCTAATTTCAATTCCACGTCGAAATCTAATTTCGTATAATATATCGAATAAATTATTTTATCGATTAATTCCAAATTAATCGTTATCTCTCTTTTAATAATTATTTTATCCCAGATAAAATATCTCCGTAATTAATCCCAGATTAGTTTTCTCTCTCATCTAATTAATCCCAGATTAATAAAGTGCGAGTCATACATCATCGGTGAATCTTCGGGAAGCGACCCATGAGATCCCCGGATATGTTGGCAGTAAATTCGGTCGTCGGACTATCCGAACACGTAAGTACCTAGTACCACGTTTATACCGATTTACAAGACAAGGTTGGCTTCTAGCAAAGCGCCATGCCTACCCAATTCTCCAGAAACATCCTTACAGGAATAAGTGATCTATATCAGGCGTAATATACGTAGTACTGCGTATTTCGATCCAGTATCGGATGTCACGTGCTAGGCCTGTGGCTGGAATTGTGTCTGCCCCGTACGAAGCACATATCGGATCTCTGGTAACTAGTCTCTATAATCGGATAAACATGACCTTGTTAGTTTATCCCGATGATTGCAGTACATAAGAGAACCAGTTCCGTATCCTACGTGACCATCATCTCCACTATGACTGGAGTGATACTTCTGTCTTGACATCACACCCAACACACTACGATTCTCAATATACCCAGCAGAGGCGTACACACAACCTGTTAAAGCCCTGGATGACCAAAACCAAAGTATATTGATTATCGCAAGTATTAGCGGTGCAAGTCTCAGGTTAAGACCAAATACACCTACCCTGATTTCGGACTTCCATAGACACATAGTCATACTACCAATGGAATTCCAAGGGGGTCTATCCAGAGCAAAGCTGTTTCCCGTACCATTGGTAAAACACAACCTCCTATCACACTTGCATGAGTATCCTCTACCCAAATATATGAGAACTATGCCGTTATGCCCTCACAATGCGCACAAGTGTAATACTAGACTTTTACGCATTATCGATGTCCAATCTCGATAATACTCTGACTAGGGATATTTAATGATTTATCCTTCGTGGATTGATAATATCTCATATCATCTCAATCCAGGAACAAATCATAAGGACCTCCTATCATTTATAAATCTTGGTGATCTAATCACAAATGATAAGAGAGCAATCTCCTTTGTCACATAGTTAATTTGTACAACAACACCATGATCTGTAGAAATAAAGACGCTATGGGTCATAACTGTCCAACAACATTGACATTGGAAAACTTCGTAATCCATGTTGATGAACAAGAAGTGACCTTGACTTTGGCAAAAAAATCACAACTTGCCCAAGACATGCGATATGGAACAAAGCTTTCATGGTTCAAACACATTCGCGATGGACATTGATCTTGACTTTGGCCAACAAACCAATGCCAATCTTGGATCTTGCGAAAGAACCATTCAATGGAAGGAAAGCACTTAATATTGATTGAGGGTTTTTCGCGTAATTGGCAACCAATTAATTATCTTTGATTAGGTCTCATTATACACCCTTAAGCATGCATTCTAAAAGCATAATAAGCCGCGATAAATAAATTAATAATGATATGCGGATGGATATCTCACAAATTGTTCCTAGAACAAATCACTCTATTTCATTTCCCCGGCTAGCACTATTCTAACTTCTACCCAATTACATAATATAATAAAGAAACCTCATTACATTGAGGGGAATTGGTGAGAAGAGAATTACAAAGAGTCAAGAGATAAAGGCTAGACACGCATGTCCAATTTAATAAATTCTAAATTTATTACAACAATTTCCAAAATTGCCCTCACCCATCTAATATCCATTCAATATACAATATTCATACAATACATCCATGTATTCACACAAAGCATGTTATTCAATCAATCTAATCTAATTAATTAATCTTTAAATTAAGTGATCATCCAATATTCAAACAACGATTTGATTTGCGCGAGTCCAACTCGTTTTAAGAATAAGTACTCAAAGTGCATATTCTTTAATTATATCGAACTACAATTTTAAATCTATTTTAATTTTTATTCAATAATAATTCTTATTTAATTCCAAATTAAATAATTATACATTTAATGTGCCTTTACGACTTAGATTCTAAATCTAATATTAATGGGTCTCAAAGCCTAATTAACATCCAATGTCAATTTAATTAATGTCCAATGGGCTTTTAATTAATTTCATAAGGCACGGGCTTTAGCCAATATGGGTCAAACCCAAATGCGAAGGCCCAATAAAGGAATCACCCAATTTGCCATAAAATTAATTTTGGCCCATTAGGCCCAATTAAATTTAAAAGGTCCATTAATTACATTTGGACATTATGGAATGGTGTTAGGCCCAATTTGGATCCAATCCAATTGTCCTAAACCAATTTGCCCCAACCAAGCCCATAAGGTCCAAATATAACAATCTTAGCCCAATTCCAAATTAAGCCTAATTAATTAAATTATAATATTCCAAATATCACAATTTATTTAATTCAAGTGTATATCCATAATTAATTATTTAAATTAACATTTCCAAAACACCAATTTAATTAATTAATCATGCTTTATTATTTTCAATACATGTCCAACATTATTGAAACAAAATCAAGTCATTAACATGCTCCTTAACTCACGGTTTTCATGGGATTTTTTCATCAATTTTGATTTCAATCAAATTAAATCACAATTCAATATATCCAAGCATATTAAACACATCTAATGGTCTAAAAATCAAAATCACCATGAGCTTAGGGTTCATCATGTATTCGGCCAAGCCAAATAATTTGGGAAAATTATCTAATTAATTTTTTCATAAAATTAATCATGCATAACTCTTAGTTATCATAATCTAAGCATACTCAAACAATCAATTTGATAAAATCATGCTCCAAGCAAAAATACCCAAATTCAAGATTATAAACCCTAATCAATTTCATGCTTAAATAAGTGCTCTGATACCATTGTTGGGTTCTCTAGGAGCAAATCAAAGATCATTAAGCATAAAAGATGTGTGAATACTCAACGAAGTTTACGGAATAACTTACATTGATCGACTTGGTAGGATGTGTAGACAACAAAAATTCGCCTCCTTGAAGTTGCTCCAAGCTCTCATTTGATTGTATGTTGAGCTCCAAGCTTGATCTTTTGAATTCCAAACTCAAGGGATGTTTCCCTATCACATTTGTATGATTCTTTAAGTGCTAGCTTTGGAAGAAAATTGCAACAAAATTTTTCCCTTGGTTATTTGTAGTTCACGACAAAGTGATGGTAGATGAGAGAGTTTTGGTTTTTGATATTTTGATTTCTAAAATCAATTACAACTAATGAAAAGTCAAAACCAAATTTTGGTATATGCTTTACCAAAAGGCTAAGCAAAGTTTTGGAGGGAAAAATGCATTTAAGGCCTCAAACTACTCCCATCAATCAACTTTGACACTTGATGGACAAGTGATGTAAGTTGGTGGGACCCACTTTAATTCAAAATTCAAGTGGCTTGCTCAACACACTTCGAGATCGGGTTCGCTTAATCCAATTAAATGAATTTTCAGTCGCGACGTAATTAAATCCAATTTAATTAAATAATAATGCCTTGCAAAATTATTACGAACGTCGCTCGCGAATTAATTCTAAATTAATTCGTTGGCCCGAATTAAAATCCAATTCTAATTCTGTTATGAAATGTAATTTCATTTAATATATCGAATATATTATTTAATCGATTAATTCCAAATTAATCGTTCTCTCTCTTCTTATCGAATTTTATCCCAGATAAATTCTCACCGTAATTAATCCCAGATTAATTATGTTCGAGTCATACGTCATCGGTGAATCTTCGGGAAGCGACCCATGAGATCCCTGGATATGTTGGCAGTAAATCCGGTCGTCGGACTATCCGAACACGTGCGTACCTGGTACCACGTTCTTACCGATTTACAAGACATGGTTGGCTTCTAGCAATGCGCCGTGCCTACAGAATTCTCTAGAAATATTCTTTAAGGAATATATATAATCTATAACAGACGTAGTATACGTAGTATTGCGTATTACGATCCAGTATCTGATGTCAAATGCAAGGCCTGGGGCTAGAATAGTGTATGCCCCGTACGAAGCATATATCGGATCACAAACAACTAGTCTCTATAATCGGATAATCATGACCTTGTTATATTATCCCGATAGTTGCAACATAATAAAGAACCAATTTTGTATCCCTACGTGATCATCATCTCCATATGACTGAAGTGATACTTCCGTCTTGACATCACACCCAATACACTACGATTCTCAATAAACCCAGAAGAGGCGTACACAGAACCTGTTAAAGTCCCGGACGACCAAAACCAAAGCGTATTGATTGCGCAAGTATTAGCGATGCAAGTCTCAGGTTAAGACCAAATACACCTACCCTGATGCGGATTCCCAAAGACACATAGTCTTACTACCAATGGGATTTCGAGGGGTCTATCCAGAGCGAAGCTGTTCCAATACCATCGGTAAACACAACCTCCTATCACACTTGCATAAATATCCAATTCTTAATATATGAGAACTATGCGGTTACGCTTCTATAACACGCATAAGTGTAATACTAGTCTATTCTGCATTATCGATGTCGAGTTTCGATAATACTACGACTAGGGATATTTAATGATTAAACCTTCGTGGATTGATACTGTCTCATATCTTATAATCCGGAACTAATCTTAAGGACTTTTATCATTTATATATTTAAGTAATCTAATTACAAAATGATAAAATAGCAATTTCCATTGTCACATAGTTAATTTGTTCAAAAACCACAATGTCTTTTACAAATAGTGATGCTATGGGTCATAATTGTCCAACATATATTTATGTACCACATCCAGTATCTAAAATCCAATTTTAAAAATAGCAGTGGGCATGTTTATAACAAACCTACCTGAAGTCAGAGCCTTGCCCGTCTTCACTTCCCTCATGCCTGCCTTGTCCATACGGCAGTCACGCTTCCAGTGACCCCGTTTGCCACAGTTTAGGCAGACATCTTGGGATATGTCATTTGTCTTCCCAGAAGACTGTGACGATTTAGCCTTGCCCTTTTCTTCACACCCCCAGAAGCCTTCGGCCAAGCCTTGGCCTTCTGGGATGTCGAAGTAAGATGCGCCTTGCGCTTCTTGCCATTTTTTAAGCTATGGATCTATCTCATTGAGCATAGCCATTAACTCTATAAGAGTTTTCTTATTGCAATTAATACTTCTAAGATCTAAGAACAGATCTATGAAGATCCTTCAATTTTAATATCATACTATAAGGATCTAATCCTTAGTTCTGACGAAGAAATTAAGGAGTCATTGCGGCAAGTATAACAGATTGAGCACTAAAGTTATCATCACCATGAGTCTTCCAAAGCTCATGCTCCACTGTTTGCTCAACTCCGGGCTCAAGCCCAAGAGGTTGCTCTATCAAATAGAGTAACTTCTCAACTCGCAGGACTATCCTGAGATTCTTTTCCTAATATGAAAATTTACGCCGTTAAAGACATTTTTCACCTAGGATTATGTCATTTGACGCTAATCTTTCAAGACATCTTGATTGCTATAGTCCAACTATCCAATCAACGATTTCAGGTACAATCTAATGTAATGATTACTATAGTCTAACTATATAATTAACTACAATTTGATTGGTTAAATTCAAATATATTGATTACTATAATCCAATTATATAATCAACTATAAATGAAGCAGTTTGAATATAGTTCAATTGTTTAATTAAAACAACAATTGAATATTAGTCCAACTAATATATTTATAAATAATTAATGACGAAAAATGAAATGAGCGTGTATTGGCAAGTATTTAAACGAAATTGCAAATTTAATACTTGCCTCCCACTATTTTTCGGCGAGCCTCTAACCCTCTGTGGAGTACTCGGGAAACCTAGTTTCCTAGTGGGTCAGGATCCCGTTAAATAACACACAACCTTGACTTTGGCCAAAAATATTATGAAACTTAACTAGGTAGATCTCTAAGATCAATTGTATCCCATCCAATTCATAGATCCAGTAGGTGGACCTCCAAGTCCTAAACATATATCCAATATATGCCAATATATCCAATATATTGCCTAATCATTTTCCTGTGAATCAACTAAGCCTTGGCTTTGGCTCAACAAGCTTAATGAAACCAGTTAAGCGTGACCCATTACCAGTGGGAAAGCTTCGTTAATCGAGGTCGATGAACAAGAAGTGACCATGACTTTGGCCAACAAATCAAAACTTGCCCAAGACGTACGATATGGAACAAAGCTTTCATGATTCAAACACATCCGTGATGGACAAAGGTCTTGACTTTGGCCAACAAACCAATGCCAATCTTATATCTTGAGAGAGAATCAATCAATGGAAGGAAAAATGCTTAATATAAAATAAGGGTTTTTGTCGCGATTTGGCAACCAATTTATTATCTTTAATTAGGTCTCATCAAGCATGCATTCTAAAAGCATTATAAGGCGCGATAAAATTTAATAATGATATGCGGATGGATATACAACAAACCTGTTCCTAGGACAAATCTCCCCATTTCCTCTCTCCCGCTAGCACTATTCATACTTCTACCAAATTACATAATACTTCTAAAGAAACCTCATTAACATTGAGGGGAATTGGTGAGAAGAGAAATACAATGAGATAAGGAGATAATAGGCTGGACACGCAGGTCTAATTTAATAAATTCTAAATTTATTACAACAATTTCCAAAATTGCCCTCACCCATCTAATATCCATCCGATATACATTATTCATACAAAATATGTTATCAATCAATCTAATCCAATTAATTAATCTTTGATTAGTGACCATCTAATGTTCAAACAACGATTTGATTTGCGCGAGTCCAACTTAATGTAAGTATTCTTGAATTATATCGAACTATAATTTTAAATCTAATTTAAATTGTATCCAATACTAATTCATATTTAATTCCAAATTAAATAATTACACTTTCAATAGTGCCTTTCAGACTTGGATTCCAAATCCAATCTTAACGGGTCTCAAAGGCCCAATTAGTATCCAATACTATTCAATTAAAGTCCAATGAGCTTTCAATTAATTCTTAAGGCATGGGCTTTGGCAATTATGGGTCAAACCCAAGATGCCAATGCCCAATTAGGAATCACCTTATGCTAAAAATCAATTTACGCCCTTATGGATCATTGATGAATAGGTTCAGAAGTTGTTGCAGAATGGAGCGGTTAGGGAAGTACAATTTCCATAATGGCTTGCAAATGTTGTCGTTGTGAGAAAAAAGATTGGAAAGTGGAGAGTCTGCATCGACTTTATGGATCTGAACAAAGCTTGCCCAAAGGATTCATTCTCGCTACCACATATTGACTCGATGGTCGATGCTACAGGTGGACATGAGTTGTTGAGCTTCATGGATGCGTATTCAGGCTATAACCAGATCCTCATGCATCCTGACGATCAAGAGAAGACAGCCTTTGTCACTATCAGAGGAATTTACTGCTACAAGGTTATGCCGTCCGACTTAAAAAATACAGGGGCAACATACCAACGACTGGTCAATAAGATGTTTGCCAGTCAAATTGGGAAGACAATAGAGGTTTACATAGATGATATGTTGGTGAAGTCTATTAAATCGGAACAGCACCTCAACCATCTGGAGGAAGCCTTCAACATCATGGATAGGTACGGAATGAAGTTGAATCCTACTAAGTGTGCGTTTGGTGTTGCCTCAGGGAAATTCTTGGGATACGTAGTCACTCGACGAGGGATAGAAGCGAATCCAGACCAGATCAAGTCAATCCTCGACATCCCCTCGCCTTCCAGCCCAAATGATGTCATGCGACTAGCAGGGAGGATTGCCGCACTAAACAGGTTCATCTCCAAATTCACAGATAAGAGTTTTCTGTTCTTTTCAGCTTTAAAAAAGGCCAACAGCTTTGAGTGGACTCCCGCTTGTGAAAAAGTGCTAAAAGGGCTAAAGCAATATCTTACCACTCCCCCTCTGTTTTCAAAGCCACTCGACAATGAGAGGTTTTATCTCCACTTGGGAGTATCAGAACACGCGGTTAGTGCAGTCCTAATAAGAGAGGAGGCATAAACTCAACTCCCAGTCTACTACGTAAGTAAAGCATTGCTGGGAGCAGAATCATGTTACCCGTTAATGGAGAAGTTGGTATTTGCCCTAATTACGGTTGCGAGAAAGCTCAGACCCTACTTTCAGGGACATTCGATCACGGTATACACGACATATCATTTGAGACGCATACTCCATAAACCAAAACTTTCAGGGAGATTAATGAGGTGGGCAATCGAACTTGGGGAACATGATATATCATACATGCCTAGGACCGCCATCAAATCTCAAGCTTTAGCGGACTTCGTGGCCGACTTCACTCCTGGCCTACTTGCTGCAGCTGAAACTGATGTCTGCTCTATTCATTCAACAAATCCTTGGAAACTCGCAGTCGACGGATCCAGTAACAAAAATGGGTGCGGTCTTGGGATTATGATTACTACTCCGGAAGGTGGAATTCTACAGCAAGCAATCAAGTGCGGTTTTAGAGTTACCAACAACGAGGCAGAGTACGAAGCACTGATTACAGGGTGTCCTTAGCCAAAGAACTAGGAGTCATGAAGATAGAAGTGAAGTCCGATTCTCAGTTGATCGTCAATCAGATCTAGGGGTCCTATCATGCACGAGGGTTACAGATGGCATCCTACTTACAAAAGGTAAAGTTAATTCAATCGACATTTGAAGAATTCACCATAACCCAAGTCCCAAGAAGCGAGAATTCCCAAGAAGATTCTATGGCCACCCTTGGATCAACAATGGAAGGAGACAAACCACACACAATACCAGTAGTATATTTGAAATGGCCGGCAATTTGGAAGAAAGAAATAATAGTCGCATCTATTAGTTTAGTAGACACTTAGATGTCACCTATCGTTAAGTATTTGCAGGAGGGTGTGCTTCCAAACGACAGAATACAAGCCAGAAAAGTCCAGAGACAGTCTGCAAGGTTCATTTTATTCGAAGGTCAGCTGCTAAGAAGATCACTTTCAGGACCTTACTTGAAGTGCCTCACACACGATGAAGCACAACATGTGTTGACGGAGCTACATGAGGGAGAATGTGGGAACCACTCCGGTGGAAGGAGCATAGCTCTTCGAGCCCATTCGACAGGATACTACTAGCCGACAATGAGGTCCGACTCAACTGAATTCACTAAAAGGTGCGACAAGTGTCAAAGGTTTGCTCCAATTCCACATCTCCCACCAGAAAAACTCAATCCTATTATATCTCCTTGGCCGTTTATGAAGTGGGCAATGGACATCGTAGGAAAACTCCCAGCCGCTCCAGGCCAGCGTGTCTACATGCTTGGGATGACAGATTATTACTCGAATTGGATCGAAGTTGAATCATTCGCTAGAATACGCGACAATAAGGCACAAACATTCATTTGGAAGAATATCATCTGTCGGTTCGGCATACCAGGAGAAATCGTGACTGACAACGGCTCTCAATTCATCAGCCATTATTTTCAAGACTTCTGCATGAATTGGGGTATAAAATTGAGCTTTTCAACCCCACGCTTCCCACAAGCGAACAGCCAGGCCGAATCATCCAACAAAATGATTTTGAATACTTTGAAGAAAAGATTGGAGAAGGCAAAAGGCACTTGGGCGAATGAACTTCCAGGGGTGTTGTGGTCATACAGGACGACGGTTCGATCTTCAACAAGCGAAACCCCATTCACACTGGAATTTGGAATGAAATAAGTAATACCGACTGAATAAGCCATCTCGTCCCCACGTTACCAATGGCTCAACGATGAAACTAATCAACAGCTCATGAATTTCAATCTCGACATGATTGATGAATTAAGGGACCGAGCTTCCATTCGACTGGCTACTCATCAATAGAGGATGGTCAGATACTTCGACAAAAACGTCAGGAGCAGGACATTCAAGGAGGGAAATTGGGTCCTACGCAGAGTATTCCAGAACACAAAGGATGTTGGAGGTGGAAAGTTGGGACCAAATTGGGAAGGTCCATACCTCGTCACAAAAGTTTTCGGGAGAAGAGCCTACAAGATACAAACCATGGAAGGGACTCCCATCCGCAACAGTTGGAACGCCGTTCATCTTAAGCGATTTATCTGGTAATTATTATGTTTTGTTATTTTTCGAGACAGTTACCTTTCGCAATACTTAGTTATCTTTCAAAATATGAAATAAGGAAATTTGTAGAAGTCATTCGACTGATTGCAATAAAAATTCATCCATTAAAATCATTCGTTAGGGACTCTCCCTCATACGACAAAATAAAGTACATTGGTCAAAATTTCGGCGTATCACCTTTCCATTCGACAAATCAGTTTTACTTTATACAAAATGTTAACAAAAACCTACATTAGAATATCAAATCCTTAAACTTCAAAGGCACTGGTTGGTTCTTCTTCGGCAGCCGCTGGAACGCTGGCATGAACATCTTCTTGAACTTCCGTATCGACAACAGCCGGTCCAACATCATTTCCTTCCTCCAATTGTTCCTCGATCCTTCCCATTTCAGCTTCAGGAACTGCCACTGGCTTTACCTCACCCTTCTTGGACTCGACCTCCAGACCTTTTTCTTCCCCATCATCCTCTATCGATGAGGAAAGACCGACTACACATCTTTCGTATTCCCAAATCCACTTCTGAGGCTTCCAGTCTACATGCTTCCCAGCAAGATATTCCTTCATCAAATCATATCTGTCTTTCATCATGGAATCGATGGCAATTTCCTCAATTTGCTCTAACAATTGTTCTTTTTCCTTCTTTACGCTTTCAAAACTTTGCTTATAACTGTCGATCGTTAATTCATACGTTTCCTTCTCCATCTTTAAAGTAGCCTTAACCTCCTTCAACTCAATCTCAAGCCCTTTTTCCTTTCTTTGGGAAGCAACCAGACCGGACTTCAGATCTGAAGCCTCCTTCCTCACCACTGACAATGTTTTTTCCAGCTCCTGATCCTTCTTTGACTAGATTCCACATTTTTTCGCATGTACAGACTACAATCCAATGCCTGAAAAACCCAAGTCAGAGGTCATTCGATAAAAAAAAATTGCGATACTCACTTGATAGTTCAAAGTTATGGCTTTCCTCATGGCCTCCACCAGACCGATCTGTGTTAACCTTTCTTCATCCCCCTCTAGAAGAAGCCCATCCACAAATCAATTGATGCTTGAGGGATCAGAGATTGCAGTCGACTCGCGAGGAACCTTTAAAATGAGTTTATCAGCGTCTTCCTCCACTTCAGTAATGGATTTCCTTTTCTTCCATGTGGAAGTCATTTCAGCCGACTTCCCCTTTTCCACGACAGCCTCACTTGAGACGACTTATTTTGGTTGAGTACCGATTTCTTTCTCGACTTCTAGCTCTCTCAGCTTCAACTTCCTTACTTTCCTCCGGCTCTTCATTTCATCGAGTGAGGCTACTGTAAATGGTCCAGTCATCATATCATATGCACATAAAAGTTCTTCAGGTTTTAGGGCTTTCGAAATTTAGACTCTCCATATAACTCTCGACATGACCATCTACAATTTATCACGGGAAATATGTCATTACAAAAGGCAAGAAGTGTACCTTCTCCTTCACGTGTTGAATTAGCCAACTTAAATTTGGTATTTAAAAGTGGTGGGACCCACTTCACTTACATCATTTGTTGGACTAATGATGGAAGTTGTTGTTGGCAAATAAATGCTTGAGTGAAAGGCTTGAATTGCTTCTAAAATACTCAAATAAAAAACAACACTCAACCTTATTATATAAACTAGTCAAACTTTGGAAGTTGTCATGAGTTACTATTCACAGCAACTAAACTCTCTCTTCATCTCTTCCTTCTCTCTTTGCCGTGAACCATGTTCTTCATAAGGAATAATTTGCTTCACAAAATTGATCAAAGCTAGCACTTTGGAGTTGAATCAAGGTGATAGGGAGACTCACACAAGTGTTAGAAATACTAAAAGAGGGCTTGAAGCTTTCATCTTCAAAGAAAAGTTTTCAAATTCATCCAAACCAATGTAAGTATTCCGAAACTTCCTTTGGTAAATTCACACACAAATCACTCTTAGAGATCCTTGGCATGTTCTAGGAACACTATCATAATTCAGATGCATATTCAGTAAGGTCACATGACATCAGTATGACTTGGGTACAAATATACTTTTTAGTGATAAATTGGTATAAATTCGCCATATAGATCAATTGTGGTTGTTGGAGATTGATGATTCAACTGGTATAGTTGTGAGTACAACCATATTAGCACGTGTGCATCAAATTTGGTCAAGACTTTACAAGTCAAGTGTGCTTGGGTGGAAGTAATAATGAGAAGAGAGAACGTCTAGGAAGTCCTAAGAAGTATTAAATTATTAAAGGAAAAGAACGAGATGAAGTGAAAATCAGTCACAAGTAACAAGCAGAAAAATATAAAACTTTTAACTATAAGAATCTAATAGATGTACCAGAACAAGAGATTCCCAGAAAGTAATGGTACTGAGTTCTCGAGCACAAGAATAGAAAGTAAGTTAAGGAGGATAATAGTAGAAGAGACATGGATGTCTTCTAACTAAGACGGAACTGTAATTCCGATGACTACTACAATGAATACTATGGTATATATGGTTAATACATAATATCAATCATGTTCAAGCGTGTTTGTTCTTGTGAAATTACTTTTCGGATAATCGATAAATTCCTCGCAGTTGCGGTATGGAATTTATTCTAAGATCTACTCCGCACAGCCCTTAGTATTTAGGCTATAACATTTTCATACGATCTCTGATGTTTATGAAATATATATCGTCGGAAATTTAAGACCGAGACCTACAACTTGCACGTTGAATATTTTTCCAAACTCCAAACAGAAACAGGTCAAGAACGCAGCTCAGAAAATTTAGATGAATAGTACCCGATGCACTAATCTATTGAATTCTCAAAATTTCTGATATTTTTACCATTAATTCATTACGTATTCCACCCCCCGTATAAAAAGGAAGCACTATTCTTTCATCCCTAACTTTTGAGAAGAAGATAAAACATGAGAAGGAAGACGAAAGAATGAAGAAGGAAAAAAAAAGGGAAAACCATTTTCATACCAAAATTAAAGAGGAAACAAATGAAAACCAACCTATAAAAAGTTAGAAAGTGGAATATCAAGCTTAGAAGACTTTAATGGTGAAGGAAATCAAGTGATTCAAGGTAGAAAATCTTGACCCAAAACTTAGATTGTAGAGTTTTGATGAAGTAATGTTATTTTAGTGTTGATGTCATACTAGTGATTGCATTAAGGTGGATAATGAACTAGGAAATTGATTTTATTAAGAAATGTCAAAATTATAAAATTCTAGACATTGGGTTAAATTAAGGTTAGAGAGTTTCTTTGATGGTGGAATACTGGTATAATTTATATGGATGTTAAAGTTCAAAGAAATGCCTGTGTGAAGGTCATAGTGTGGGGTGTTGGTAGTGTATTTTGGAATTTGGTAGTGGAGAGTTGAATATTGGCATGGAATTAGGCCAGCATCGCGACACGAATAGGATAGCATCGTGACACTGATTTTGAAGATGCCTTTGTTTTAGGTCTGGTCGTGTGGGCATCGCGACACTTAACACCTGATGTCACGACATGGATCATCAAAATACCCTCTACTTCGGGTTGGTCATATGAAGGACTCGGGTCAGTGGTGTGGAAGACTCGGGTCAATGCGTGTGGGAGTCACGCTAAATATACCCTTTACCTCGGGTCAGTTATGTGTTTACCTAAGGTTAGTGTTGAGGAAGCCTCTAGTCAGGTCGTGCGAGCGACTCGGGTCATGAGGATGTCTCTGCCTCGGGTCTGATTATGTGAGCGTCGCGACACTCAACTCCCAGCGTCGTGACACGTATCAAATAGAAGCTCTATATTTTAGTCTAATCGTATGAGCGTCGTGACACATAAGACATGGAGTCGTGACGTATAACAAGACCATTTCCATTCCATTTCAGTTTCGTCCTAGGATGTTAAAGGTCATTAACACGTTAGCTATGCCGACACATATGCAACATGCATGAGCATCCACTACATCCATGACCATGATTAACTTCTAATTTATATATGCTAACCATACTCGAATACAGGTCGGATTGGCTTTTCCGCATGAATCTTTTCAGTTACATTCATGATCATTGGAAATGGTTATAAATCAATAAGTGGATCATTTTCTCCAATTGATTTCTACTTATTTTCTTTTGATTTAAAGACTTACTTTTCAGCACATAGGGCGTTACCCAAGTTTATTTAAGTTGTTTTATGATTAAGAATGTTTTAGAAAGCTTTGATTTTGAAAGCATGATTTTGAGGATTTTTGGAGGCATGGGAAAAAAACCCACCTCAGATGATAATATTGATCCACACATCTGGCTATAGTTCAATGGCTTGGGGGACGACGAGACGTAACACCCCAAGACCACTAGTTTAGGCGTATGTGGGTATGACGAGATGTAACACACTTATAAATCAGGTTTTTCAGAGACATATTTTCAGAGAAATGATTTTTAGAGACAGATTTACAGAGTTGAGATTTTCGGAGATACGGTTTTCAGAAACGATAAGTTTTATGAAAGAATTTTCCAGAAAATTCAGTTTTACAAAAAGTAATTTCAGAATTTTTCAGAAAGAAATGTTTCCAGAGAGCGAACTATTTTCAGATAAAAATGATTTTTAGAAGGAATCAGTTTTCCTTGAGAGGATTTTTATTTCAGTAAAATGAATATTTCATAAAGCATTTTAGTTTCAATTCTTAACTATCAATTCACTAGGTTGTTAAAACGATCTAACCCTCCACTCCCAGTATAGAGGTTCAGTATAGTCAGAGTCAAATTATTGTTGCATGTCAATCATTGGTATTGTATAAGTCATTTGTCATGTGCTTATGGTATCTATGAATAGTGATGTAAAGAGAAGTTTCATTGAATATGCAATTTTGAGTTTGTAAGATTGCATATCATGTTATTGAGTTGGACAATGGTCCCCATGCATGAGTTTGTACATGAAATGACATTAGTAGTGTTGATCATAGTCAGAGAGTCAGAGGTTAAGGAGGATAGGTATGCCTATTCCATGCAAGTAGCATCTCCGAAGAGGGGGATGTTACACAGGTGGGTCTAGGCGATCGCCTAGATGTTTCTAGGTGGGTGTGTACATTTTTTCCTCTAAATTTATTTCTTCTAATTTTTTTTTAAAAAATAAAAAATAAATCGCCTAACACAGCATACCAAATCCTCCATGGAGATGCCTAGATGGCCTAGGCGCTAGGTGTCACGTGCCAAATTTTCTCATAATGGAAAATCGAACTCATGCGACACTTGTTGTGGTTCACACATCGAAAGTCAGCCTTCCCGTAGTTCACGGGCTTAAAATCAATGATTGGGACATCTACGTATCCATTTAGTGGCAAGTTATAAAAGTTAACAAGAATTCTTATAGCATACAAGTATTATGGCACAAAAAAATAAACATGGGCCACACTGATTTGGAACATGGAAAATGAAACAGGACACCCAGATATGAAAATCATGCATTTCGTTGATATCGTGATCATTATATTACATCGTTATATAAGCAGCATCTAAAGAAAATGGGGATCACCCTAATGCCCATATACCACCAAAGCCCTTTTGGCCATCCCATGGCTCTCCAAGGCTTTCCCCCTAAAGATGTGATAAGAAACTTGACACGATAAAGACAAATCTGATCCAAGCTCTCTTAGACCCTCAAAGATCTTACCCTTGAAAACCCTTGAAGATTGCCTAAGATGAGTCTTTGTTCAATCACTAGACTTGGAAGAATCACTCTTGTCTCACCAATAAAAACTCATGCACAATGCTATTATTTTTGACAAAGGGTTGTCTTTTCATTAAGAAAAATATGGCTTTAAATAGTTACACAAGCCCTACTAAAACAAAATGACAAGAATAACCTTAAACTATCCATAATTAACTCAATCCCAAAACTCGTAATTTCTAGCCCATTAAGAAACCAACAAATAAAATAAACTAACAAAAGGCTAAAATAAAACTTGCATCCACGTTTTGGTCTAAACATGTAAAAAGATAAGTAAGTACTGATAGTATAATGAAATAAATCCTAAACACATAACACTGATCCATTCTGCTACTCGATGACGTGGGTCAAGTGTATGACTCTTGAACCCTTTTCCGTGAAGTCCGCTTTGTTGGAATATATTCCCTAGAGCTTTATGTAACATGTAGATGAAATTATTTGTCATAAAATAAAATATGCATTGTTCATTTATCAAATGTTTTCATTTAAATCGCATATTGTAAATTATCTTGTTTACCCTAGATTACTTATGTTCCTTCAGATTCAGTGTATGAGTGTCATACATAAGAGGATTTAATTCTGAAAATAGTAATCTAAAATAGTCCATAGAGAGCAAACAAAGTGGTTACTTTGTTTGTGGTTTATCTATAACTGCGGTCTATTCTATAATTGTATGGGACCTTGATCCGGGATTGTCCATGTGGTGACATGAGAGTGGAGACATATTATATGATGTGATCATATAGGATTAGACCAAGATAGAAATGAATTTCTTATAATATCCATTAAAATAAAGAAATTCATTTCAATCTACTAGATAGTCATATATGGATTGATCTGAATCCTGATTGTACTGCGAACTCCTGCATGGCAGGGTATGTCTTTTTATTTAAAAAGGTGAGTTTGGTGTTGCAATGCCAACCAATAGTTCGGTGATATTGGAATTCATCACAATAATTAAACCTTTATATTACCCAAGAAAATGCTGGGGGTTAAAGGATCCACTTTTAATATTTCAAAATTAGAAATCTCCATTATTGTCAATGTTTACCGATTAATTAATTATATTTAACGAGAGTATAAAGGCAGAAATTCCATTGTCTCAATTAAGTCCAACCGACCATATAGGCGGTAACAAGGTTATTACCTAAACCAACTATATAGGCGGAAACTATATCTGAAATGTAAAACCGACCATATAGGCGGTAAATAAGGTTGTCACCTAAACCGGCCATGTAGGCGGTAACTAATTAATCCAAATTTTATTTAAAATAAGGGAGATTAATATAATTTATTGTATTGAAAGTATTTCCTTGTCACCCCAGTAGAATGAGATAACATGCTCATGCTGTAAATGAAAACACACAAAATTTTATTAATTAAATAAAAAGAAAATACAAGAAAACTTAAATAAATATACAAGACACTTTCCTTTAGGTTTTCATGTAGAAATTCCTCCAAAAAAAACATGAAAAATTTACAAAGTTTAGCTTGGTATTTATAGGAAAATCTAAAGGCTTCCACCAATTTCTCTACCAATTGCTCCACCATACATGGCACCAAAAATGGCACCAAATCCTCCACCAAACATGCAGTTTGACAATTTTCATTTTTATTTTATTATTATTATTATTATTTTATTTTGAAAATGACTTTAATAATTACCAATAACATATTTCGGATGTTTTATCAATTTCGGTCATGGAAACTTCAGAATTTGAAATTATTATGAACTTTAAAGTTGTAAATCTTTGAGACTTCTTTAATTTGAAACTTTAATCACCTCAATCCGATATTGGAGTAAAAAGTTATGGGTAAAATATTACAATTGCGCAAAGCTAGAATTTCTGAAATTGTACTTCGTTAGAACGCAATTTCAAGTTTCCAATCTCCAAAATCAAAATGTCTAGTCCAATTTTTGCCCTTATTTGTTCCACATTTCATCATGATTGATTCCATTAAGTCCCAATTTTATTTTATCTGCAAAATAAACTAAAACACATCAAAACGTTCATAAAACTCGAGAAACAATACAAAATATTAAGTAAAAGGGCGGTAAATATTGATATTTTTTCCGCTCATCACACCCCTAAACCTAAAATTTTGATAGTCCTCAAGCAAAACAACAAAATAAAATGTAGTAAAAAATTAAAATTAAACTAAGCCACTTTCGTAGGGATCACGATTGTATTTAGCGTATGAAACAAGCCTTTAAACCCCTAGGTGTCCCTAGGAGATGAGTTGTAGTCTCGTGATGGCTTACAGTGACGATACCCACAAACGTAAATCTAATGCACACAAAAGCAAAAAAGACGAGAAAATAGAATAAACAAGTTAGTGACTAAACAAGTGAAACGTCTTATCCAAGTTAATAATTGTTTTCTTTCTTTCTAAATTTGCAAATAAGTAAATTCTCCGATTATTTTTACCGTCTTCATATACACAACCAACAAGGTATTAATCAAATCATTGTACCCACAATATTCATAAGTGTAGTTGAAAAGAGAGTAATATTTTTGTCCTAAAGTTATATCAGAATTCACACCTTTTTTTGGCAATGGATTTTTTATTTTTTATTTTTTTATAACATCTTCAATCCATGTAGCGAGCTTTGGGCCAGTGACTCCCAAGCCAGTTCGTAGGGTACTAGGTGTTAAGAAAACCCTTATAGACTTAATTACTCGAATTTCAGATATCTTTGTTTTTACAACATCTTCAATCTATGTAGCGAGCTTTGGGCCAGTGACACCCAAGCCAGTTGGCTTTAGGGCACTAGGTGTTAAGACACCCTTACAGACTTAATTACTCGGATTTCATATATTTTTTTTTACAACATCTTCAATCCATGTAGCGAGCTTTGGGCTAGTGACTCCCAAGCCAGTTGGCTTTAGGGCATTAGGTGTTAAGACACCCTTACAAACTTAATTACTCGGATCTCAGATGTGTTTTTTTCATTGCTTTTTTAGATGCTTCCTCCAATTAAACTAGAGCACTGAATATTACAAATTTTTCACTTACAACTCATGGTCGTATGTTACCATGCATGTTGATAATACCAGTCAACTGAGCATATGAAGATCCAGTTTAGTCAGCATTATGGAGAATTCACAAATTAAATAATTCAAAAGGAAATAAACAAAAATTAACTTTTTACAAAATAGGTTGAGATACGTCTCAGAAGTGGAAATTCCTTACACAGCTATCTCACACCAATTTTACCTGATTAGTAAAGTTAAAAACACAAAAACACAAAATATTTTTAATTTTTTCTAAATTTTTTTTAATTTTTATTGAATTTTTTGAAAATGTTTGACTAAAAATTGAAAAATAAAAACAAGATATTAGTCAACTATTTCCCTCCCCCGAACCTAAATGAGACATTGTCCCCAATGTCTTAAAAAGTAGAAGAAGAGTTTAGAAATTGTACCTGGTTAACTGAAATTCTATATCTAAAAAGAAAATTAAAGGTTAAGATCCATATTTATCTGACGCTTCTTACCACAATCATTATCAGACCTATTTATCTTGTAAATGATAGGGTCTATTTGTGATTCAAATGCTAAAATTTGGTCAATTAAATCATTGGCAGTTCTAGCAGTGAAGAGGATTTCTTTACAGGTTTTAATACGAACCCATTTCTCCGGGCATCATCAAGAAACACACAAAGAAAATCATAAAATCCATCAGCGTTAAACAGTCCAATCGATTTCTGGTCTATGTTCATGTTCGCCAAAAATAGTACTGTAAAAATTTCCTCTATCGTACCTAAGCCACCTGGCAAAGCAATAAAAGCATCAGCACGATTAATCATTTCACAAGTCATTCGGACATACCTGGCATGATACGTTCCTCTTCGTTTAATGGTCCTATCATATTCGCCTCTGCCAAGGGTTTTGGGATGATTCCCAGAACTTGACTACCTTCTTCCTATACGACCCTTGAAACGTACCCCCATTAGTCCAAGATTGCCACCACCATATGCTAGGTGCATATTCCTATTGTTGGACAATTATGACCCATAGCATCACTATTTGTACAGAACATGGTGTTGTTGTACAAATTAACTATGTGACAAAGGAAATTGCTCTTTTATCATTTGTAATTGGATTACCGGGATATATAAATGATAAAAGTCCATATGATTAGTACCAAATTAATAAGATATGAGACAATATTAATCCACGTAAGGTTTAATCATTAAATATCCCTAGTCGTAGTATTATCGAGACTGAACATCGATAATGCGGAATAGGCCAGTATTACACTTGTGCGTGTTATGGAAGCGTAATGGCATAATTCTCATATATTTGGGTATTGGATACTCATGCAACTGTAATATGAGTTTCTGTTTATCGATTGTACGGAAACAGCTTCGCTCTGGATAGACCCCTCGGAATCCCATTGGTAGTATGACTATATGTCTATGGGAATCCGAATCAGGGTATGTGTATTTGGTGTTAACTTGAGACATGCATCGTAAATACTTGCGACAATCAGTATACTTTGGTTTTGGTCGTCCGGGGCTTTAACAGGTTCTGTGTACGCCTCTTCTGGGTATACTGAGAATCCTAGTGTATTGGGTGTGATGTCAAGATGGAAGTATCACTTCAGTCATATAAAGATGTTGATCACGTAGGATACGGAACTGGTACTCTTAAGTACTACATTCATCAGGATAATATGACTAGGTCATGATTATCCGATTTTAGAGACTAGTTAGCAGAGATCTGACATATGCTTCGTACGGGACAGACACAATTCCAGCCCAAGGCCTAGCATGTGACATCCCATACTGGATCGTAATACGCAATACTACGTATACTACGCCTGACAAAGATTATATATTCCTTAAAAGAATATTTCTGGAGAATTGGGTAGGCACGATGCTTTGCTAGAAGCCAACCATGTCCTGTAAATCGGTAAGAATGTGGTACCGGGTACGCACATGTTCAGATAGTTGGAAGACCAGATTTACTGCCAACATATCAAGGGATATCATGGGTCGCTTCCCGATGATTCACCGTTGACGTATGACTCGAGCTTAATTAATCTATGATAAATTTTGAGACAAAGAAAATTAATCTATGATTAATTACGGTAAGAATTTATATGGGATAAAATTCGATAGAAGAGAGAGAACGATTATTTTGGAATTAATCGATTAAATAATATATATTCGATATATTAAATGAAATTAGATTTCAAAGCGGAATTAAAATTGGATTTTAATTCGGGCGAACGAATTAATTTAGAATTAACTCGTAAGCGACTTTAATTTTTTAACTAACGTCGCAACGAAAATTTTGTTAATTCGGAATTAACGAACTCGAGCCCGATATGTGTTTTATGGGCCCACTCAGATTTTGAATTAAAGTGGGGCTCATATCAAGTCACATCACTAGTCAATCTCATCACCTTTTGGTTGATGGAAGTTGTTAGTGGTTGATTGCTTGTAAAACACACAAACATTATTTTATGTGTGAATGACTAATACATTGGATTTGGTATATGGCATTATTGATTTTGAAATCAATTACACAACACACATTACTCTCTTTCTCCCTAAGGCCTTGACCGAAACTCTCCCATCTCTCACTCTCAAAGTGGCGTGAACCTAGGGTTGATGTTTGATAATTTTTTATTCAAAATCAAGCATGCTAGCACATCCATGGAGTCTACAAAGGTGATAGGGAAACTATCCCCTTGAGTTTGGAATTCAAAGTTCAAGCTTGGAGCTAAACCATTCATACAAAGATGAGCTTAAAGCACTACACAAAGGAGCTAGTTTTTGTATTCTCTACATCACTTGGCCGATCAAAGTGAATATATTTCCGCAACTTACTTTGTTAATTTAAACAATTTTATGCTTAATAGATCTTTGGCATGTTCTAGGAGAACCCAACAATTGTATTGTTAGTGTCCTAGACATGCCACGGGATCTTCTAAGCGAGATTCGTGTGTGAATAAAATCAAAAATAAGTTGTGGAGGACTTACATTGATCGGCTTGAGTTCAAAACTTTCATGGATGTTGAAGCTTCCAAGCTCATTGGTGAGTATCCCTATCACCTTCATTTGACTCCCTTATGTGCTAGCAAGAACAAAAATGGCAGATTTTGCTCTCCATGAGAAGCAACAAATCGGCCTGGAGAGAGGTAGCAATCGGCCAAAGAGATCAGAGGCCAATCGGTCTGTCTTTAAAAGAATAAGCCAATCCGGCCAACAGAGATCAAATTGCCTTTTCTTTCATTTAGCCATTTTGAATTCATTCATAAGCTAAATTGCTTCTATTTGGCCAAAATGCCTTTTCTTTCTAAAAGTAGAGCATTTAATGCTTTTGGCCAAATTGAATTCTTCAGAGGCCATTACGGCCCATTAAAACAAACAAAGGCAATTTTGCCTTTTTATTTTGGTAGCCATTCGGCCAAGATGCAATATATGGCCATTCGACCAAGGCATGGCCCTTCGGCAAAAGCAAGGCCAATAAGCCAAGGTGCCAGGAGAGAGAGCATATTTGTTTTCTAAAAACAACCACTACACATTTTGACTTCCAAAGCCCTTTTATTTAAGTTGGTGGTTGTGTGCATTTAAGTAATCAAATTACTATTCCAATCACTTCCATCACAAAATGACTAGTTGATGTAAGTTGGTGGGTCCCACACTTAAATTTAAAATTCAAGTTGGGTGAGACTACACACTTCGGGCTCGGGTTCGTTTATTCCGAATAAACGAATTTTCAGTCGCGACGTAATTAAATCTAATTTAATTAAATAATTATATCTCGCAAAATTATTATTAAAGTCGTTTACGAATTAATTCGAAATTAATTCATTCGGTAGAATTAATATCCAATTTAATTCCGCGTTGAAATCCAATTTCATTTAATATATCTAATATATTATTTTAGTCCAATTAAATAAATTAAATAGTAAAATCTAATTTAACTATTAAATTTATTTTACCGATCAATTCCAAATTAATCGCGTTCTCTCCTCTCGACGAATTTAATCCCAGATAAATTCTCGACGCAATTAATCCCAGATTAATTCTTTCTCTGATAATTAATCCTAGATTAATTCTTGCCGTAATTAATCCCAGATTATTTTTCTCTCTCTAAATTAATCCCTGATTAATATTTTTCGAGTCAAACATCATCGGTGAATCTGTGGGATGCGACCCAAGAGATCCCTGGATATGTTGGCAGTAAATACGGTCATCGGACTATCCGAACACGTGCGTACCCGATACCACGTACTTACGGATTTACAAGACATGGTTGGCTTCTAGCAAAGCACCGTGCCTACCCAATTCTCTAGAAATATTTTTCTACGGAATAAATGATCTTTGTCAGGTGTAGTATACGTAGTATTACGCATTACGATCCAGTATCGGATGTCACATGCTAGGCCTGGGGCTGGAGTTGTGTCTGCCCCGTATGAAGCATATATCAGATCACTAGCAACTAGTCTCTTTATGATCAGAAAGTCATGACCTAGTCATACTTACTCGATGGCTATAGCACTTAGAGTACCAGTTCTGTATCCCTGCGTGATCATCATCTCAATATGAATGAAGTGATACTTCTATCTTGACATCACACCCAATACACTACGATTCTCAGTATACCCAGGAGAGGCGTACACGGAACCTGTTAAAGCCCCGGACGACTAAAACCAAAGAATATTGATTGTCGTAAGTATTAGCGATGTAAGTCTAAGGTTAAGACCAAATATACCTACCCTGATTCGGATTCCTATAGACACATAGTCATACTTCCAATGGGATTCCGATGGGTCTATCCAGAGCGAAGCTGTTTCCATACCATCGGTAAACAGAACCTCCTATTACACTTGCTTGAGTATCCAATACCCAAATATATGAGAACTATGCTGTTACGCTTCCATAACAAGCACAAGTGTAATACTAGCCTATTTCGCATTATCGATGTCTAATCTCGATAATACTATGACTAGGGATATTTAATGATTAAACCTTTGTGGATTAATACTGTCTCATATCTTATTAATCCAGAACTAATCATAAGGACTTTTACCATTTATATATCCAGGTAATCCAATTACAAATGATAAAAGAGCAATTTCCTTTGTCACATAGTTAATTTGTACAACAACACCATGCTCTGTACAAATAGTGATGCTATAGGTCATAATTGTCCAAAAATCTCCCACTTGGCCTATAGCCAGTCACTCAGGTGTTCTACACCTGAACTATGTACGAGTCGCTCAAAACCTCTGCTGAAAAACAGCTTTAGTCAACGGATTTAAAAGGTTATCATCTGATGCGATTAATTCGATCATCACATCGCCACGATGTATGATCGAACGAATCAGATGAATTAGTTGAAGAACATACTTGGATCATTGATGAGACCACAGTTCTTTAGCCTGCGCTGTAGCCTAGCTCAGCTGCTAACAGAACTACTCCTAATCCAATTAGGATTATATAGATCCAAAATACTTCCTTTGCTGCCTCAGCTGCAGTAATGTTCTGTTTTTGTTGTTTATTCGGCAACAATATCTTGTTTGGAAGATTTCCAGCTCACCGTTCCATTGTTCAAACTATATACGTACCCTTATTGCGACTTACAGTCGTTTTCATCGGTTTGGAAACTTACAACGGTGAACCCAGTCACTCCAAGATCTCCTTCTCCATATACTCAGAAAGCATCCTTGGTTCATCCAAGTTACTCAAGGATGTTCTTAACATCAATCCAGTGACCATCACTTGGATTGGCCTTATAGCGTCTACACATGCTTAAAGCATATGAAACATCAGGTCACGTACATTTCAAAACGTACGAATACTGAGAGAGTGTCAGCAGCTTTCTAGATCTATCCCAGTAGATCTTCATTCCTAGAATAAAGCCTGCTTCTCTCAGATATTCCATGGAGAATTTTAATGAAAGCCAAGCTTTCAACGATTATATTATGGGAATGTTATTGCTAAGAAGCAATACATCATCAATGTATAGGACAATGATTCTCAGTGCACTCCCACTAACCCTCTTATATACATAAGAATTATTTTCGTTTTGAATTAAATCATATACCATTATGATTACATCAAAATGCTGGTTCTGAGAACGCAATGCTTGCTTCAATCCATGAATGGATCGGTTTAACTTGCAAACCTTGTTTGCATATTTTGGCCCGACTAAACCGTCAGGATGTTCTTTACATCATCTAAAAGATTTTCGTTAAGGAAAGCGGTTTTGGTATCCACTTGTCATATTTCATAAATGAAATATGCAGCAATAACAAGCATCATCCGAATGGATTTAATCATGGCAACAGGTGAAAAAGTTTCGTCATAGTCGACACTATGTCTTTGACGATACCCTTTATGTACAAGCCTAGCTGTATACATTTGTATGTTGCCATCCATGTATGTCTTCCTTGAAGACACATATAGTACCAGTAGGCGCAATGCCTTCTGGTACATCAACCAGTGTCCAAACTTAGTTGGTATACATGGAATCCATTTCGGACTTCATGGCACTTTGCCATAAAAGGAGTCGATACCTTGTATCACTTCCTCATATGTAGCCAGTTCGTCTTCCTCAATAAGATTGATATCTACATAAGGTGAGATCAGAAACCCATACCTCCCATGTTATTTTCTAACTCTCTCCGACCTATGCAATTCTTGTGTATTCGAAGATTGTGGTACAGTTTCATCCATGATTGTTTGTGTTCCGTAAAAGAGTTGGTGCCTGGAATAGTATTACTTTGATTTTCATCGATTTTTACTTTCCTCCCACTTACCACTGTATATAGGAATTCCTCTTAGGAAAACTGCATGGAGAGCAACAATTACATTGTTCTCTTGTGAGTTGTATAAGTACTATACTTTGGTTTCCCTATGACAACCTACAAATAGGCACTTATCCGATTTGGGTTCTAGTTTGGTACCATCCAAACATATGCCCAGCATTCCCAAATCTTCAAGAATGAGAAACCCGGTTTCTTTCCTGTTCATATCTAATATGAAGTATGTCTGGCAGATTTTCATAGAACCTTATTCAAAATAAGTACTGCATTTTTTAATGCGTATCCCATGAAGGAAATTTGTAGCTCAAAGCGACTCATCATAAACCTTACCATGTCTAACAAAGTTTGGTTTCTCTGTTTGGACACACCGTCAAATTGAGGTGTTCCGGGAGGAGTCTACTGTAAAAGAATACTATACTCTTTCAAGTAATCGAGAAACTTATTTCTCAAGTATTTTCCACTACGGTCCAACCGTAATGTCTTTAATACTTTTGCCCGTCTGTTTTTCTATACTTCATGTCAAAACTCTTTGAATTACTCAAAATTTTCTGACTTGTGTTTCATAAGATACACATAACCGTAATGCGATGCCACATCCGTAAAGGTTACAAAGTATTCATATCCACCTCTAGCCTAGCTAGATATGGGCCCACTTACATCACTATGAACGAGGGCTAACAGATCGGTGGCACTTGCACTTTTACCAAGTAAAAGGTGTTTTAGGCACTTTGCCTAATAAACTAGATTCGTAGACATAATTTGAATTAGAATCAAATCCGTCCAAGTATCCACTCTTCGAAAGTGTGGATATACGAGTCTTGTTAATGCGTCCCAGACGACAATGCCACAAATAAGTCTCATTTGATTACTCAATTTGGCTATTTGTTTGTCATGTTATATGTTTGAGATTCATTTATATTCAAAATATAAATACTGTTATTCACTTCTAATGTGTATATCTCAATATCATCTTTATAAACAAACACCTTGTGTTCTGGAATACAAAGGTATACCCGCAACGGGTTAAACTAGATACAGAGATAATGTTCCTAGTCAAACTAGATATATTATAACAGTCTACTAATTTAAGTACATGCCCAAAGGGCAGTTCCAAAACTTAGGTTTCTACGGCCAAAACAGCGACTCTCATCCTGTTTTCGACTTGCAGGTCGATCTCATCTGAATCCAGTCTCCTGCTTATCAGCAGATACCGCACATCAGTACATATATTTATGTACCCACATCTAGTATCAAAAATCCAATTTTAAAACCAGTAGTGTACATATTTATAGAAAATATTCTTGAAGCCGGATGGACGGTAGTGCGGTCTGTACATGGGAAACAACTCTACGTACCACTTGAGCAAATGGCACATATTTCACTTTATTTTATCTTGTTCCTCTATTATTCTCATTTTTACATTCCGCCATTTACTTTCCGTACGTTATTTGTTTGTGTATTGATGATATAATGCGCATGGGCTAGCTAGGGTGGATTAAAGGTCCTCTATTCGAGGGAAATGCCTAAAGGATACCTTTACCACGATGTTTTGCCGCGCCGGACGAAGTATGTTTGATTGAATGTGAGATATGTTTAATCGGATATACGAAGTTCCACATTATTGTCTCATTCATTTATATGCATTGTAATATAATGCGCATGGGCTAACTAGGGTGGATTAAAGGTCCTCTATTCGAGGGAAATGCCTGAAGGCTACCTTTACCACGATGTTTTGCCGCGCCTTTTATTATGTCATTTACCCTTTGCATATCATTGCTTTATTTACGCATGCATTACATTCTAGTGCGCATGGGCTAGCTAGGGTGGATTAAAGGTCCTCTATTCAAGGGAAATGCCTAAAGGCTACCTTTACCACGATATTTTGCTGCGCTGGACGAGGTACACTCGATTGAATGTGAAATGTGTTCAATCGGGCACACGAGGTCCTAAATTGTGTATTTGTTCACCCATACATGTGCTTGTGTCATTTCAGATGCCATTTTGGCAATCTCGTTCGAACGCGTTTCCAAACACTACAAGAACGTATTCATCATGCCTCATTCCGTTCGAACACATTTACGAACGCTACACAAACGTATGCATTATGTCTTATTTCCATTCGAACGCGTCTCAGAACGCTACTCAAACATGCATGCATTTTATTGTATCATGCATCAGGTCTCATCCCGTTCTAACACGTTATCAAACGCTATTCGAACGCGGACATTCTGTTTATCGTTCGAACGCGTTATCAAATGCTACTCAAATGCTTGCATTCTGTTTACCGTTCGATCGCGTTTATGACCGCTACACGAATGCGCACACTCTGGACAGATTCCTTCATCATGTTTCATGCATGTTTGTTCCCTTAGTCATTCCATTCCCCGTCATATCCTTAGTTAGCTCTCTTTAATATTTAGGCCTTTACCGTTATTGTTTATTTATATTTTCCGCATTTATTTATTCGATATGCTCATGAGATTGTGCGGTCATTTTTATTATTAATGCCTTTATAGTTGTTATTAGTTACATTATTGCACTTTATTGCTTAATACGTTCATGAATTATGTATTTTGCCTTCATTTCTTTCATTTACGATTATGGCTGTGCAAACTTACATGTTGCTTAAATTATCTGGTACGTGTTGCATGAGATTTGGTTGTACTACTGCATAAATCATTTCATTACAACTGGCATAAGTAAGAGACCATTACGAACCCAACGGTTTGAGGTCTTCCCTTGCGAGGGATGAGTGCGGCCTTAAATCATTTTCTCGGTTCACACCGGGTGGCGACTCCATTTTTAGTTCTCCGGTTTAGTTCCCCCGTGGGCTATTCTGTACTCCAACCAGGCCGCGAGCCTGGGACAGCGTCGCTGATTTTTGTGTCCTATAGTCTGGCGACTCCATTGGGGATAGAGAATTGGCCCATAAATAATGTCTTTGTAGTGATTGTGATTTGTCCTTAGTTAACTATGTCTATCATGGGTTGAAGGGGTTTAATCAAAGGCATTATTAGAGCTAAGTAATGGTTTAATGTCATTCCTTATTCACTACCTTTCTATAAGGAAAAGCTGCAAAGGCACCTAGATAATCATTACTCGAAGCTTACTGTGATGGACTAATTTGGAGGACTTGTTGTTTATTCCTGTCACCAAGGCGATAAGAGCCTAAGATGTTGGACAGTTATGACCCATAGCGTCACTATTTGTACAGATCATGGTGTTTTTGTACAAATTAACTATGTGACAGAGGAGATTGCTCCCTTATCATTTGTGATTAGATCACCAAGATATGTATAAATGATAGGAGGTCCATATGATTAGTTCCTGGATTGAGATGATATGAGACAGTATCAATCCACGAAAGTTTAATCATTAAATATCTCTAGTCAGAGTATTATCGAGATTGGACATCGAAAATGCGGAAAAGACTAGTATTACACTTGTGCGCGTTGTGAGGGCATAACGGAATAGTTCTCATATATTTAGGTATAGGATACTCATGTAATTGTAGTAAGAGGTTGTGTTTTACCGATGGTACGGAAAACATCTTCGCTCTGGATAGACCCCTTGGAATTCCATTGGTAGTATGACTATGTGTCTATGGAAGTTCGAATCAGGGTATGTGTATTTGGTCTTAACCTGAGACTTACACCGCTAATACTTGCGACAATCAATATACTTTGGTTTTAGGTCGTCCAGGAATTTAACAGGTTCTATGTACGCCACTGCTGGGTATATTGAGAATCGTAGTGTGTTGGGTGTGATGTCAAGACGGAAGTATCACTCCAGTCATAATGGAGATGATGGTCACGTAGGATACGAAACTGAATCTTATGTACAGCAGTCATCGGGATAAAATGACTAGGTCATGTTTATCCGATTATAGAGACTAGTTACCAGAGATCTGATATGTGCTTCGTACGGGGAAGATACAATTCCAGCCCCAGGCCTAGCATGTGACATCCGATTCTGGATCGAGATACGCATTACTATGTATACTACGCCTGATATAGATCACATATTCCTGTAAGGATATTTCTGGAGAATTGGGTAGGCATGACACTTTGCTAGAAGCCAAACTTGTCTTGTAAATCGGTACAAACGTAGTACTAGGTAATTACGTGTTCGGATAGTCCGACGACCGGATTTACTGCCAACATATCCGGGGATCTCATGGGTCGCTTCCCGAAGATTCACTGATGACGTGTGACTCGCACTTTAAATAATCTGGGATTAATTAGATGAGAGAGAAAATTAATCTGGGATTAATTGCGGAGATATTTTATCTGGGATAAAATATAATTTAAAGAGAGATAACGATTAATTTGGAATTAATCGATAAAATAATATATTCGATATATTATACAAAATTGGATTTCGACGCGGAATTAAAATTAGATTTTAATTCGGGCGAACGATTTAATTTAGAATTAATTCGTTAGCGACGTGAATAGTGATTTTGCTAGGCATAATTATTTAATTACGTCACAACGGAAAATTCGTTAATTTGGAATTAGTGAACCCGAGCCCGGGAGTGTTTGCGAGCGCACTCGCATTGCGAACTTAAGTGCGGCCTGCAAGTCACATCAAGCGTCAAATCACTAGTCAATCAATTGATGTGACAACTTGTCACTTGATTGTGTGAATAGTGAGTGAAGTTGTTGGAGTTGTTGGATGGCTTAAAGCCTTTGACTTTTGGAAAGCCAAAAATTTGGTAAATGGATTTTTTGAAAATCATTTTGTGTATTAGATACACTTATTCTTCCAACAACAAAATACAACTTACTTCTGTCATTCCTCTCTTCATCTCTCTCGGCCTAGGGCCTTATTCTCTCAAATTTTGGCACAATACCGAGAACAAAGAGAAGCAATATGATGATGATTTTTGTGGCAAAAAATCAAGAGTGCTAGTACACAATGGAGACATACAAAGGTGATAGGGAAACCCACTTGTGAGCTTGGAATCACAACACAAAAGCTTGGAGCTTGGAGGACCTAGATGGCCGAAAATGGAGGACACTTTTATGCTCACTGTCGAGCCATCTTGGAGGGAGAAAAAGAATTTTGTTCTTCACCGCATCGCCTCAACCGATCGATGTAAGTATTCCGCAACTTCTTCGTGTATTCACACTTAATCTTTCTTGCTTGATAATCGATCCTCGAGACCTTAAAGAAACCCAACAATGGTATCAGAGCGAGTTAAAGCATGAAACTTGAATTTAGGGTTAAAATTGGGTAAATTGATTTTGAGCATGATTTGGTTAAATTACTTGATTGAGTATGCTTAAATGATGTTTAATTGAAGTTTGATTGGATCAATTTCATGAAATATTGTTTGGAACAATTTTTGCCCAAAATTATGGCTTGGCCGAGAATGACATAGCCCTAAATGTCTTGGAATTTTTGATTTTTGATTCATTGGATGACTTGAAATCAATTGGGTAATGTTGAATTTGATTTAATTGGATTGAATTCGAATCAGACATAAAAATGCCCTTATTGCCGAGACTAAATGAGCATGTAAATGGGTTTGATTTTTGTTAAAATATGTCGGACATGTTTTAATGTTAATGAGCATGATTAATTAGGCTAATTGGTCTTTTGGAAATATTGATTTGGGTAATTAATTATGTAATACACTTTGGTTAATTAAATATGAAATTTGGAATTTTTGTAGTTTAATTAATTGGGCTTAAATTGGATTTGGGCTTGTAAAGTTGTTATTGGGCTTGGTTGTACCAAGATGGGTTTAGGCTAAATTGGTTGGATCCAATTGAGCCCAAAACCACATCCATAAAGTCCAATTATAACTAATGGACCTTAATGTTTTAATTGGGCCTAAATTGGTTTCTAGGCATATAAGGGTGATTCCTTTAAATGGCTTTAGTCTTTGGGTTTGACCCAAGTTGACCAAAAGTCCATGCCTTAAGAAATTAATTAAAAGCCCATTGAAATTTAATAAAATTAACATTGAAATTAATCGGGCTTTGAGACCCGTAACGGTTAGATTTAGAATCTAAGTCGTAAAGGTTTGTTAATAAAGTGTATTATTTAATTTGGAATTAAATAGCGAATTAGTATTAAATGCAAATTGAATTGGATTTAATTTTGTAGTTTAATATAATTCGAGAATTCATACTTTGAGTACTTATTCGCAAAACGAGTTGGACTCGCGCAAAATCAAATCATTGTTTGAACATTGGATGGTCCTTAATTATCATATTAATTAATTGGATTAGATTGATTGATAACATGCTTGTGTGAATACATGGTTGCGATGCATGAATAATGTATATCGGATGGATATTAGATGGGTGGGGCAATTTTGGAAATTATTGTAATAAATTTAGAATTTATTAATTGGACATGCGTGTCCAGCCTATTACCTCCTTACTCTATGTATTTCTCTTCTCACCTATTCCCCTCAATGTAAATGAGGTTTCTTTAGAAGTGTTATGTAACGGGTAGAAGTAATATTTATGCTAGCGGGAGAGAGGAAAGGGAGAGATTTGTTCTAGGAACAATGTGTTAAGTATCCATCCGCATATCATTATTATTTATTTATATGCGCCTTATTATGTGTTTAGAATGCATGTTTAAGGGTGTATGATAATGAGACCTTAACAAAGATAATAAATTGGTTTCCAATTTGCACGCGAAAAACCCTCAAATAATATTAATCGTTTTTCCTTCCATTGAGTGATTCTTACTGAAGATCCAAGACTGGCATTGGTTTGTTGGCCAAAGTCAAGGCCTTTGTCCGTTGAGGATGTGTTTGAATCATGAGAGCTTTGTTCCATATCGGTGTCTTGTCCAAGTTGTGGTTTTTTGGCCAAAGTCAATACCACTTCTTGTCCATCGAAATTGATTACGAAGCTTTCCAAGGTCAATGGGTCACGCTTAACTGGGATCACTAAGTTTGTTGTGCCAAAGCCAAGGCTTAGTTGATTCAGAGGAAAAAGGTTAGGCAATATATTGGATATATTGGCATATATAGGATATATGTTTCGGACTTGGATGTCCACCTACTGGATATAGGAATTGGATGGGATCCAATTGATCTTAGAGATCTACCTAGTTAATTATCATACAATTTTTTGGCCAAAGTCAAGATTGTGTGACATTTAACGGGATCCTAGCCCACTAGGAAACACAGTTTCCCGAGTACTCCACAGAGGGTTAGAGGCTCGTCGAAAAATAGTGGGAGGCAGGTATTAAATTTGCAATATTCGTTTAGTAACTTGCCAAACGCGCTCAAATCAAATATCATTCGTCGTTAAATAAATTATTTATTAGTTGGACTAATATTTAATAGTTGTTTTAATAAACAGTTGGACGGTATTCAAACTATTCATTTATAGTTGATTATATAATTGGATTATAGTATTCAATATAATTGAATTTAACCTATTAATTATAGTTGATTATATAGTTGGACTATAGTAATCATTATAATGAATAGTACCTAAATCGTTGATTAAATAGTTGGACTATTAGAATCAAGATAAATTGAAAGATTAGTGTTTAAAACATAATCCTGGGGAAAGTGTATTTAAAGGACTTTATTTTTCAAATTGGGAATAATAAATTTCAGGATAGTCCTGGAAACTAATAAGTTACTTTATTTGATAAAATAACATATTAGGCCTAAGCCCGGAGTTAAGCGACTAGTGGAGCATGATCTTTGGAATATTCATGTGATGATAACTTTAGTGCTTAATCCATTAAGCTTGCCGAATAGACTCCTTAATTTCTTAATCAGAACTAAGGATTAGATCCTTAAAGTATGATAATGAAATTGAAGGATCTGCATAGATCTATTTTTAGATCTTTGAAGTACTAAATTGTAATAGTAAACTCTTGGAGAGTTAATGGGTATACTCAAGGAGTCAAAGCCAATGTTTGCAATAAGGCAAGAAGCGCAAGGCGCATCTTACTTCGATATTCTAGAAGGCCAAGGCTTGGCCAAAGGCTTCTGGGATATGGAAAACGGCAAAGGAAAAATCATTATAATCTTCTGGGAAGATAAAGGATATATCCCAAAATGTCTGCCTAAATTGTGGCAAACGGGATCACGGAAGCATGACTGCCGTTTGGACAAAGCAGACATAAAGGAATTGAAGACGGGGCAAGGCTCTGACTTCAAATATGTTTGTCATAATTATGTTCACTACTAGTATTAAAGTTGGATTTTAAATACTTAGTGTGATACATAAATATGTACTAATGTGCAGAATCTGCTATGAACAGGATACTGACTTCAGTTGAGATTTATCTGCGAATTGAAAACGGGACGAAAGTCGCTGTTTTAAACGTAGAAACCTAACTTTAGGAACTACCCTTCGGGTGTGTACTTAAATTAGGAAACTGTTAAAATGTAACTAGTTTGACTAGATACATTATATCTATATCAGGGTTTAACCCGTTGCGGGTATACCTTTATATTCTAGAACACTAAAGTATTTAATTATATAAAGATGATATTGAGATAAACACATTAGATGTGAATAACAATATTTATATTTTGAATATAAATAAATCTCAAACATATAACATGACAAACAAATAGCTGAAACTGATTTGATCAGATGAAACTTAATTGTGGCATTGTTATCTGGGACACAATTAAATAAGACTCGTATATCCACACTTTTGAAGAGTGGGTACAAGGACTAATTTGATTCCAATAAAATAATATCTACGAATCTAGTTTATTGGGCAAAATGCCTAAAACACCTTTACTTGGTAAAAGTGTAAATGCCACCGATCTGTTAGCCCTAGTTTATAGTGACGTAGGTGGGCCCATATCTAGCTAGGCTAGATGTAGATATGAATATTTCGTGACCTTTATGGATGTGGCATCGCATTACGATTATGTGTTTCTTGTGAAACACAGATCAGAAACTTTTACAGTTTCGACACGAAATAGACAAACAGATCGGCTAAAGTATTAAAACATCATGATTGGACCATGATGAAAATACTTAAGCAATAAGTTTCTCAAATACTTGAAAGAGTATAGTATTCTTTCAAAGAGGACTCCTCCCGGAACACGTCATTCTGACGGTGTGTCCGAACAGATAAACCGAGTTTTGTTGGACATGATAAGGTTAATCATGAGTCGCTCTGAGCTACCATTTCCTTCAACGGATACGCATAAACAGTGCAAAGCTCATTTTGAATAAGGTTCCATAGAAATCTGTTAGACAGACTTCATATTAGATATGAACAGGAAAGAAACCGGGTTTTCTCATTCCTGAAGATTTTGGTATGCTAGGCATATGTTTGGATGATACCAAACTAGAACCCGAATCGGATAAGTGCCTAAGTTGTTGGTTATCCTCGGGATACCAAAGTATAGTACTTATACAACTCACAAGAGAAAAATGTAACTGTTGCTCTCCATGCGATTTTCCTAAGAGGAATACCTATATGCAGTGGTAAGTGGGAGGATAGTAAAACTCGATGAAAATCGTAGTAATACGATTCAAGGCACCGATTCCTTAATGGAACACAAATAGTTCATCAAGGATGAAACTATACCAATAATCTTTGAATACACAAGAACCGCGTAAGTCGGAGAGAGTCAGAAAACAACCTGGGGGTATGGGTTTCTAATCTCACCTCATAAAGATGTCAATCTTATTAAGGAATACGAACTGACTACGTATGAGGAAGTGATACAAGGTATCGACTCCCTATTATGGCAAAGTGGCATGATGTCCGAAATGGATTCCATGTATAACAATCAAGTTTGGATACTAGTTGTTGTACCGCAAGGCATTGTGCATATTGGTACTTATAAGTCTTCAAGGAAGACATACATGGATGGCAACATACCAACGTATAAAACTAGGCTTTTAGCGGAAAGGTATCGTTATCAACATTGTGTCGATTATGACGAAACCTTTTATACGTTGCCATTGTTGAATCCATTTGGATAATGCTTGCTAATGTTGCATGTTTCATTCATGAAATATGTCAGTTGAATGCCAAAACTGTTTTCCTTGACGGAAACCTTTTGGAGGATGTTTACAACATCCTGACTGTTTTGTCATACCAAAACTAGCAAACAAGGTTTGCAGGTTATTCGATCCATGTATGGATTGAAGCAAGCATAGTGTTCTTGGAATTATCATTTTGATTTAATCATAATAATGTATGATTTAATTCAAAACGAAAATGATTCTTGTGTATATAAGGAGGTTAGTGGGAGCGCACTGACAGTGAAAGTCCTAAGTAATAATGACATGTCATTTCTTGGAAATGATATTCCCATAATACAATCGGTGAAAGCTTGTCTTTTGAGAAAATTCACCGTAGAATTCTTGGGAGAAACAACCTTTATTCTAGGAATAAAGATCTACTGGGATAGATCTAAAAGTTTTTGAAACTCTCCGAGAACTCGTACATTGAAAAATGTATGTGACCTGGTGTCTCATATGCTTTGAGCACATGGATTCACAATCGGGCCAATCCAAGTGATAGTCATTGGATTGATGTTAAGAACATCCTTAAGTTTCTTAGAGAACTAAGGATGCTGTCTTAAATCTATGGAGAAGGAGAACTTGAAGTGACTGGGTTCACCGTTGCAAGTTTCCTAACCGATATAAACGACTATAAGTCATAATAACGGTACTATAAAGTTTGAATAACGGAACAGTGAGCTGGAAACCTTCCAAGCAAGATACTGTTACCAAATAAACAAAAAAAGTGGATTATTGCTGTAGCTGAGGCAGCAATAGAAGTCATTTGGGTCGATAATAAATCTAATTAGATTAGATATAGTTCTGTTAGCAACTGAGCTAGGCTTCAGCACAGGCTAAAGAATTAATGGTCTCATCAACGATCCAGATCTATACTTCAATATTTATCTGATTCGTTCGGATCATACATCGTGGCGATGTGATGATCGAATAAATCGCATCAGATGATAATCCTGCAAATCCGCTGACAAAAGACTTTTCTCAGTAATTTGAGCGAACCGTATATAGTTCTGGTGTAAGACACCCGAGTGACTGGCTATAGGCCAAGTGGGAGATTGTTGGACATTTATGACCCATAGCGTCACTATTTGTACAGATCATGGTGTTGTTGTACAAATTAACTATGTGACAGAGGAGATTGCTATCTTATCATTTGTGATTAGATCACCAAAATATGTATAAATGATAGGAGGTCCATATGATTAGTTCCTGGATTGAGATGATATGAGACAGTATCAATCCACAAAGGTTTAATCATTAAATATTCCTAGTCAGAGTATTATCGAGATTGGACATCGATAATGCGGAAAAGACTAGTATTACACTTATGAGCGTTGTGAGGGCATAACGACATAGTTCTCATATATTTGGGTATAGGATACTCATGTAATTGTAGTAGGAGGTTGTGTTTTACCGATGGTACAGAAAACATATTCGCTCTGGATAGACCCATCGGAATTCCATTGGTAGTATGACTATGTGTCTATGGAAGTCCGAATCAGGGTAGGTGTATTTGGTCTTAACCTGAGACTTGCACCGCTAATACTTGCGACAATCAATATACTTTAGTTTTAGGTCGTCCAGGGCTTTAACGGGTTCTGTGTACGCCTCTGCTGGGTATACTGAGAATCGTAGTGTTTTGGGTGTGATGTCAAGACGGAAGTATCACTCTAGTCATAGTGGAGATGATGGTCACGTAGGATACAGAACTAGTTCTCTTATGTACTACAGTCATCGGGATAAAATGACTATGTCATGTTTATCCGATTATAGAGACTAGTTACCAGAGATCCGATATGTGACATCCGATACTGGATCGAGATACGCAATACTACGTATACTACGCGTGATATAGATCACATATTCCTGTAAGGATATTTCTGGAGAATTGGGTAGGCATGGCGTTTTGCTAGAAGCCAGCCTTGTCTTGTAAATCGGTACAAACGTAGTACTAGGTACTTACGTGTTCGGATAGTCTGACGACCAGATTTACTGCCAACATATCAAGAGATCTCATGGGTCACTTCCCGAAGATTCACTGATGACGTATGACTCGCACTTTAATTAATCTGGGATTAATTAGATGAGAGATAAAATTAATATGGGATTAATTGCGGAGATATTTTATCTGGGATAAAATATCATTTAAAAAGAGATAACAAATTAATCGATAAAATAATATATTCGATATATTATACAAAATTGGATTTCGACGCGGAATTAAAATTAGATTTTAATTCGGGCGAATGAGTTAATTTAGAATTAATTTGTTAGCGATGTGAATAGTGATTTTGCTAGGCATAATTATTTAATTACGTCGCAACAAAAAATTCGTTAATTTGGAATTAGCGAACCCGAGCCCGGGAGTGTTTGCGAGCGCACTCGCATTGCGAACTTATGTGTGAATAGTGATGGAAGTCACATCAAGCGTCAAATCACTAGTCAATCAATTGATGTGACAACTTGTCACTTGATTGTGTGAATGGTGAAGGAAGTTGTTGGATGGCTTAAAGCCTTTGACGTTTGGAAAGCCAAAAATTTCGTAAATGGATTTTTTGAAAATCATTTTGTGTATTAGATACACTTATTCTTCCAACAAAAAAATACAACTTACTTCTCTCATTCCTCTCTTCATCTCTCTCGGCCTAGGGCCTTATTCTCTCAAATTTTGGCACAATGCCGAGAACAAAGAGAAGCAATAGGAGGATGATTTTTGTGGCAAAAAATCAAGAGTGCTAGCACATAAGGGAGACATACAAAGGTGATAGGGAAACCCACTTGTGAGCTTGGAATCACAACACAAAAGCTTGGAGCTTGGAGGACCTTGATGGCCGAAAATGGAGGACACTTTTCTGCTCACTGCCGAGCAATCTTGGAGGGAGAAAAAGAATTTTGTTCTTCACCGCATCACCTCAATCGATCGATGTAAGTATTCCACAACTTCTTCGTGTATTCGCACTTATGTTTCTTGCTTGATAATCGATCCTCGGGACCTTAGAGAAACCCAACATAAGAGGATTTGGTATTTAAGAGAGTTCGCTCCACCCTCCCTCTGGGGAATCTTCAATAGGAAGTCCATTTGACAGTCAGTCACGTATCATAACTCGTTGGTACGTACCGTAAGGTATGAAAAAGGTGGGCTCACTTGGTCGCTTGAACCCTTGAGTGGGGAGACCTAGTTGTGGGCAATCCTTCACCAACGAGAGCCTTTGTCTACACTCCCGCAAACCCACACGTATACCATAGTTGTATGACCAATAGAAACTATTTCCGTGTGCTTGTGTTTAGGGACCATCATCATTTGGATTCAGTTGGACTTCTTGTCAGAAATGCGAACTTGTTAGGCCATTTAAACTGGGATGAGTTCGTATCTTATGACAATTAGGCTAAAAGTTTCTAAAATGCCGATGGGCCATCCTGCATTTGGGCCCCTTATCAATTGAAGTTGTTTAGCCATGTTATCGCAAAGTTGTAAACATGTTGGTCCTTTTCAACTGGGACAAGTTTGCACCTTGCAATAATGTGATTGAAGCATTAAAATGACAAGAGGCTGACTTATATAATCCATGCATTGCACGCATTCATGCTGACTGAGAATTTTAAAAGACACCATAGATTCCTGTTGGGTTAGGAAAGAGGGAAGACTTATCAAATGGCCGATAGTAAACATGAGTGAATCAGAGAACGAGGTATCCTGTATAGATCAGTTAGAGATCATTCTCACCAAGGTTACTGAACAGTTGCAAGCCTCGACTACTACTATGGTTAATATGGTCGTGCCTCGTGCTGGGAGAAACTCTGAGAATGAGGGGCGTGAAGACCCTCCAACTAGATTGAATGATGATATCCTGGGTTTTGATGATGATTTGGCTGAATATGTTGCGGGGGAAAATGCCAGGGTCTCAAAATGAACTACAGAAACTCTGAGATCAGGTAGAGTCGGTTACCCGTAAGATGAGGGGCAAGCACGAAGACCTGTTGGATTATTAGGGAATGACGTTTGAGGAACAGTTGCCAGCTCAGTTTAAAATTCCGGATATAGCCAAGTTTAATGGGAATGAGGATCCAAGGGTCCATCTCCGACAGTATGTTTCAGTTATGAGTTCAGTGGGTCTATCAAAGCGTCAAGTTCAGAAAATGTTCGGAATGTCGCTCGAGGGGGCACCCGTGGTATGGTATAATGGCCTTGAGAGGAAAGTCAAAGATGATTGGAGAGCATTGGCAAAGGCTTTTCTGAGTCAATATGTTACAGATTTAGAGATTGACTTGTCACTCCGCAATTTGGAGAACACCAAGCAGAAGCCGGAGGAGAGCTTCAATGAGTATGTAGACCGCTAGAGAAGCCAGCTTCTAAAGATGCAGACTCGGCCCTCAGAGAAGGACCAAATCAAAATGATCATCAAAGGCACCAAGCCATCCATCTATGGCAAGTTGAGGAGGATGACCTCCATGATTACTGATTTTCCACAGTTGAGGGAAACTGTCATGGATATTGCGGAAGAATAGGCTGAGAATAGAAAGTTTTATAGCCTGAACAGGAGGCCCATGGGGGGAACATCAGGTACCAAGCCTGTTTCTGCTGAAATTACTGCCATCCGGAATCGGTAATTCTCCAACCTGGGTAGACCCTTGTCTAAGGTGCTGGAGAAATTAAAGAGACAGGGACTTCTGAAACCCTTAGAGACCAAAACACTTCCACACCCTCCACCACCACATCTCAACCTGAACCACTATTGTCATTTCCACCAACAGAAAGGCAATGACACTGACAGTTGCGCCCGCCTCCGCCATGAAATCCAGGACCTCAAAGACTCCCAAAAAATACCCGACCCCGAAAAAGAACAGCCCAACACACATCGAAACCCCCTACCAAATTATCACTCTATCCCACCACCTACCTATATGATAAGCTCTGGCCTACCCGAAAGCCTTGTCCTCAAGTCCTTTGACCACCAAGCCTTTTTCCTGGGGATTTGGGATAACAACAGTGAGGATGAAACAGAGAAGGGAAAGAATTTCTGGGAGGAGTTCTCCAGTAGTGATGAAGAATAGGTGAGAGGAATGAACATAGTGGGCGTTTTTATAGTGATACTGCAGAAAATGGCAAGGAAGTGTTGACAGAAGGGAGAGAAGTGACTGAAAATGTGGATAATACTAAAGGGGACACAGTGCTGCGCCAGATAAAGAAGACACAGGCACAGGTCAGCATCTGGGAATTGTTATGTTCGTCACAGGAGCACAGGCGTGCTATGGTTGAAGCCTTGAGCAAAATAATAATACCAAAGGATGCTAATCCTATAATATTTGTGGGGTCAGTACAGAAGGAGGCTTTACAGGCAATAACCTTTTCTGAGGAGGAACTCCCGGCAGAGGGAAGCAATCATAACAAGCCACTATTCATCAGAGCTGGAGTGAGAGGAAAGAAGACATCATGTGCAATGGTGGATGATGGCTCATCGATCAATGTGTGCCCTTTGAAGATCCTATCGAGATTGGGAATGATGTGACAAATCTGGATCCCTCCAATATGACTATCAAGGCATATGATGACAGTAAGCGGGGAGTTGAGGGCACTTTCGCTGCAATAGTTAAGGTGGGACCGATTGAGGATGAGGTTGAATTCACTGTGCTTGACATCCCGGCTGCTTGTGATTTGTTGTTGGGGAGGCCATGGTTTCACAAGCTTGGGGGCGTGCCCTCCACTCTGCATCAAGTTATCAAGTTCCCGTACGGGGGAGAGATTGTCGCCATCCGAGCTGAGGTAGACAATGATGTGGCCACTTTGGAAATACAACCTTTCACGAGGTTCCAAGCGTCAGCAACCTTTGAGGAGTGGGTGGATCCTAAGGTGGCTAGGATCATGGAGAAGATGAAGTTCGAGCCGAGTGAAGGTTTGGCATTGCCAAACTTTAAAGGGTAGAACACTCGGAGAGGACTGGGGTACAAGTCTGATGAGGATAAGCCAAAGACCAAGAAGAAAGGTTTGAAGCTGATGGAATGCTTTGTGAAGGCTACTGGGTATCAAGGAGAGCCCGAACCAGTAGAAGTTAATGGGGTCATGATACCGGGGTTTGAGATCTTTCAAGATGTGCAGGGTGAGAAACCGCCAATGGAAGAAGTTGCGAAGGAAGAAGATAAGTGGGAAGAAGAGCTGATGAAGCTGGAAATCCTAACCCTCGAGGAGAATGATGAGGCTGAGAAAAACCCAGTTGCGGAGGAGGAAGTGTCCGTAGATGACGAGGATATTTATCTTCCTGATTTATTTGAGTGTACTCTCGCATTTGCTAGTAATAAAGACAATCATTTCGCTTACTTGTCTGAGTCTCTTCCTTTCAATTTGCACGACTTGAGTATATTTGATATTAGCTCCACCAAAACAAATGCATTTAACCTTGGTACACTTGAGAGCCCCAAGGAAATTCTAATTGCAAGTGAGGTTACCTCTGAGGAGCGGGAGAAATTAGAAGGAATATTAGTCAAATATGCCAAAGTATTTGCTTGGTCCTATGAGGACATGCCTGGAGTAGACAGAAGCATTGCCCAGCATACAATACCAACTTATCCAAATATGAAGCCAGTGAAACAGAAACTTCGATGGATTAGACCTGAGTGGGCCGAGAAGGTCAGAGAAGAAGTCAAGAAACAAATAGATGTGGGATTCCTAGAAGTAGTGAAGTATCCTGAGTGGTTGGCAAATATTGTGCCAGTGCCGAAGAAAGACGGGAAGGTCAGAATGTGTGTGGACTACATAGATCTTAACAAGGCTTGTCCGAAAGATGATTTTCCTCTACCTCATATAGACATGCTAGTTGATAGTGCGGCTTTATCTGCCATGTATTCATTTACATACGGGTTTTGAGGATACAATTAGATTCTCATGGCTGAAGAAGACAAGCACAAGACTGCCTTTGTCATCGAGTGGGGCACGTACTGTTACAAGGTAATGGCGTTCGGGCTCAAGAATGCAGGAGCTACTTATCAGCGGATGGCCACTACATTATTCCACGATTTGATGCACAAAGAGATTGAAGTATATGTGGATGACATGATGGTGAAATCAGAGACAAGAATCGGACATATAGAAGCGCTGGAGAAGTTCCTTCAGAGAGTTGACAAATATAACTTGTGGCTGAATCCCAAGAAATGTGTGTTTGGGGTAACATCAGGAAAATTGCTAGGACATACAGTAGGAATGGGAGGGATAAAGGTAGACTCTGAGAAGATCAAAGCAATCACCGAAATGCCCGCACCAAAGACTGAGAAAGAAGTTAGAGCATTCCTCGGGAAAATTCAGTACATCAGTCGGTTCATCGCCAAGTTGACATCAGTGTGTGAGCCTATCTTCAAACTGCTGAGAAAAGACCAACCAGTGAAATAGAATAAGCAATGTCAAGCAGCCTTCAACATGATCAGAGAATACTTGGTAAAGCCTCTTGTATTGAAACCTCCAAGACTGGGCAAACCCTTAGTACTGTATTTAGCAGTAGAATCAGAAGCACTGGGGGCAATGATGGTACAGGCAGATGAGATGGGAGTAGAGCATGCGGTCTACTATCTCAATAAGAAGATGCTTCCGTACGAAGCCCGCTATCAAGAAGTAGAGATGATCTGTTTGGCAGTGGTATGGGCGTCCAGAAAATTGCGTCATTACTTCCAATCTTACAAGATCCAGGTGGTAGCAAAGGAGAATCCCTTGAAGTATCTACATTCAGTACCTTCGCTAGTGGGGAAGTAGGGCAGATGGTTAGTGTTGCTGACAGAGTTTGACATTGAGTACCTCACTTCCAAAGTAATCAAAGGGCGAGTCGTAGCAGAGTTCCTGGCATTGTAACCTATTGAAGGGGATCAGTACAAGTTTGAATTCCCATATGAAGAGATCCAGGCAATAACAGTTCAAGGATGGAAGATGTATTTCGACGGAGTGGTGAATTGCAAAGGAGCCGGAAGTGGGATCATGATAGTGACCCCGAAGGAGAAACCTTGCCTATGGCCAAGAGGTTGACGTTCGGAGTAACTAATAACATGGCCGAGTATGAAGCATGTGTTTTTGGATTGACTGCACTGATAGCCTTGAAGGCTAAGAGCACGGAGGTCTACAGAGATTCGATGTTGATAGTCCGACAGATACATTGAGAATGTGAATTGAAGGAAGAATGGTTGAAACCTTACCTTTTTCACCTCAGAAAGTTGGCACAGGCTATCCCCGATTGTAAATTTCAGCACTTGCCACGAGAAGAGAATCAGATGGCAGACGAATTAGCTACACTTGCAGCAACTTAGGAAAATCCAGAGAAGTTAATGATGAGACCATTGGTACTGACAACAGCAAGCAGACCCGTTTATGAGATAGAAAGAGTTTTGGAAGTGGAGATCGACGACGGAAAACCTTGGTACCATGATATTCAGCGATACCTGAAACACAGAGAACTCCCAGAAGGAGCAAGTAGAAAAGATAGAATAGTCATTCAGAAGTTGGCTTCTCAGTATGTGATTCTGAAGGGAGAGCTATACAAGAGGCATGCAAATGGCATTCAGCTGAAGTGTTTAAGAAAAGAAGAAGCTCAGAAGGCAATGGAAGAAATACATGCCGGGGTATGTGGACCGCACATGAATGGGTTGAATTTGTCTCGCAAGATTGTAAGACAAGGTTTCTACTGGTTGACCATGGAGACAGACTGTGCAAAGCTGGTAAAACATTATCATGATTGTCAAGCACATGGTAATATGAACCATTTGCCTCACACAGAGTTACACGGGCTATCAGAGCCATGGCCTTTTTCAGCATGGGAATTGACATGATCGGAGAGATTCGACCGAATGCATCAAATGGACATCGTTTCATAATAGTGGCAGTAGACTACTTTTCGAAATGGGTGGAAGCTGAGTTATTTCATAACGTCACAGCAAAGCAGATGGTGAAGTTTATAACCTGGAACATCATTTGTCGATATAGAATGCCACATCATTTAGTGACAGATAACGAAGTTCAGTTTCAAGGGGAAACGAAGGCAGTGCTACAGAGATATGGGATAGGACATCACAAGTCGTCACCTTACAGACCGCAGGCAAATGGGGTAGTCGAGGCAGCCAATAAGATTGTAAAGAAGATATTAGCCAAGATGACAGAAAACTGCAAAGATTGGGCTGATAAGTTGCCATACGCCCTGTGGGGGTACAGAACATCAGTGAGAACAGCAATAGGAGCCACACCTTACTCTTTAGTCTATGGAATAGAAGCAGTACTACCCGTGGAAGTTGAGATACAGTCCATGAGGGTTTCAGCAGAAGCAGAGTTACCTGAACAGGAATGGGCCTCATAGAGATTTAAGCAGTTAGCACTGCTGGATGAGAAGAGAATGAAGTATTTACATCATATGCAGATTTATCAGAAGAGACTAGCCCAAGCATTCAACAAGAAGGTGCGTCCAACTAAGATCAGAAAGGGTGATTTGGTACTTAAGCTAGTCAAGGCCGTCGACGACAGACCCAAGAGGAAAGTTCAGACCCAACTGGGAAGGACCCTACATGGTGCAGAAAGTAATGGGAAATGGGGCAGTGAGATTGTCAAATTTGGAAGGGGATGAGTTCACTGAGCAGATCAACGTGGACAGATTGAAGCAATATTTTTGCCTGAGAAAGAGAATACATGGCAGAAGACCTAACCCAACGGAATAAGAAATTCATTCATGCATGCATGCATACACGTGACGTATTTGCATTACTTTTTGTGTTTGTTCTGTTTTATAATCACATGTTTCAAAGAAGAAGAGAAAGCGGCAAAAGCAAGCCAACCAGAAGTAGCAACGGTACAGTGTCATCAGTTTCAGGAATAAACCAGTATCAGTTTTGGGGATGAGTCCCAGGGTCGTGACCCACATCATCATCAGTTTTAGGGATGAGTCCCGGGGGCGAGGCCCACATCGACATCAGTTTTGGGGATGAGTCCCCGGGGACGAGGCCCACACCGGCATCAGTTTTGGGGATGAGTCCTGGGGGTGAGGCCCATATCGGCATCAGTTTTGGGGATGAGTCCCGGAGGTGAGGCCCACATCGACATCAGTTTTGGGAATGAGTCCCAGGGTCGTGACCCACATCATCATTAGTTTTGGGGATGAGTCTCGGGGGCGAGGTCCACATCGACATCAGTTTTGGGGATGAGTCACAGGGTCGTGACCCACATGATCATCAGTTTTTGGGATGAGTCCCAGAGGTGAGGCCCACATCGGTATCAGTTTTGGGGATGAGTCACAGGATCGTGACCCACACCAGTATCAACTTTGGGGATGAGTCTCGGGGGGCGAGGCCCACATCGGCATCAGTTTTGGGGATGAGTTCCAGGGTCGTGACCCACATCATCATGAGTTTGGGGGATGAGTCCCGGGGGCGAGGCCCACATCGATATCAATTTAGGGGATAAGTCCCAGGGTCGTGACCCACATCATCATCAGTTTTGGCGATGAGTCCCAGGGGCGAGGCCCACATCATCATCAGTTTTGGGGATGAGCCCCAGGGTCGTGACCCACATCATCATCAGTTTTGGGGATGAGTCTCAGAGTCGTGACCCACATTGTCAGCGGTATTAGGATGTGTCCCAGGGTCGAGGCCCCCGTTGTCGGTTGCAGTTATTGGGATGCGTCCCAGGTTCGATAGCCCCCTGCATCATCAGTTTTGGGGATGAGTCCTAGGGTCGTGACCCATATTGTCAGTGATATTAGGATGCGTCCCATGGTCGAGGCCTCCGTTGTCGGTTGCAGTTATTGGGATGCGTCCCAGGGTCGATGGTGTTGGAAAATTATGACCCATATCGTCACTATTTATACAGATCACGGTGTTGTTGTACAAATTAACTATATGACAAAGGAGATTGCACTCTTATCATTTGTGATTAGATCACCTAGATGTATAAATGATAGGAGGTCCCTATGATTTTTCCTAGACGGAGAATGATATGAGACAGTATCAGTCCACGAAGGATATAAATCATTAAATATCCATAGTCAGAGTATTATCGAGATTGGACATCGATAAATACGTAAAAGACTAGTATTACACTTGTGCGCGTTGTGAGGGCACAACGGCATTGTTCTCATATATTTGGGTATAGGATACTCATGCAAGTGTAATAGGAGGTTGTGTTTTACCGATGGTACGGGAAATAGCTTCGCTCTGGATAGACCCCCTCGAAATTCCATTGGTAGTATGACTATGTGTCTATGGAAGTCCGAAATCAGGGTAGGTGTATTTGGTCTTAACCTCATATTTGCACCGCTAATACTTGCGACAATCAATATACTTTGGTTGCGGTCGTCCAGGGCTTTAACAGGTTCTGTGTACGCCAATGTTGGGTATATTGAGAATCGTAGTGTGTTGGGTGTGATGTCAAGTTGGAAGTGTCACTCCAGTCATATGGAGATGATGGTCAAGTAGGATACGGTACTAGTTCCCTTAAGTACTGCAGTCATCGGGATAAAATGACAAGGTCATGTTTATCCGATTATAGAGACTAGTTACCAGACATCCGACATGTGCTTCGTACGGGGCAGACACAATTTATTGCCAACATATTCGAGGATCTCATGGGTCGCTTCCCGAAGATTCACCGATGACGTATGACTCGCACTCTAAATTAATCTGGGATTAATTAGAAGAGAGAAAATTAATCTGGGATTAATTGCGGAGATATTTTATCTGGGATAAAATATCATTTAAAGAGAGATAACGATTAATTTGGAATTAATCGATAAATTAATATATTCGATATATTAATCGAAATTGGATTTCGACATGGAATTGAAATTAGATTTTAATTCGGGCGAACGAATTAATTTAGAATTAATTTGTTTGAGACGTGAATAGTGATTTCGCTAGGCGTAATCATTTAATTGCGTCGCAATGGAAAATTTGTTAATTTGGAATTAGCGAACCCGGGTCCGAGATTGTTTGCGAGCGCATTCGCATTTCGAATTTGAATGCGGCACGCAAGTCAAATCAAGCGTCAAATCGCTAGTCGCAACTAGCGTCACATCATTCGTCAATCAAGTGATGCATGTCTTTCACTTTGAGTGATTGACGCAAGTCACTATTCATTAGTGATGTGAGTTGATGGGCTTTAATTGCTTGACTTTTCAAAGAGAAAAATTGGTAGATGTTATTGATTTTTGAAATCAATTAAAACTAATACACATTTTTCTCTCTCACACACATAACTTCTCTCTTTTATCTCTTCACAAACACGCCCAAGGGGCTGTTTCTTCTGGTTTTGCCGAGAAGAAGGGAAGCTTGAGTGTGTGATTTTTGTGGCAAAAATCACAAGACCTAGCACTCCGAAGGACATGCGAAGGTGATAGGGAAGTCTACCCATGGGACGGGAATGAATTGATGAAGCTTGGAGCTTGACGAAGAACCTCCAATGGCCGAAAATAGTGCACTGGATGCAGCTCACTGCCGAGCACTTGGGAGGATAGAAAATCGATTTTGTTTATTGCTGCGTCGCTCAACCAATCGATGTGAGTATTCCGCAACTTCGTTGAATTGTATTCGGACTTATTTCATGCTTGTTTATGATCTTGGGACCTTAATAGAAACCAACAACGGCATCTAGAGCAAGGTTGAGCATGAAATTTGATTTAGGGCTTAAAATTTGGTAAATTGATTTTGAGCATGATTTGATTAAATTGGATGTTTTGAATATGCTTAAATCATGTTGAATTGAATGAAGATTGATTGATCAATTTCAAGAAAATTGGTTTGGAACAATTTTGCCCAAATTTGGATGGCTTGTCCGAAACTTGACTAGCCCTAAAATGTCTTAGATTTTGATTTTTGATCATTGGATGTGTTGGAAATCATTCGGGAATGTTGATTTTATGTCGATTGAGGATTTAATTGGATTGAAACCAAATCAGATATAAAATTCCCTAAATGTCGAGACTTTGAACATGTATTGGATTTGATTTTAATCAAAATGTGTTGGACATATGATGATGAAAATGAACATGATTAATTGGGCTAATTGGTGTTTTGGAAATATTGAATTGGTTAATTAATTGTGTTATACACTTTAAGTAATTAAATTATGAATTTGGAATTTGGTAATTTAATTATTTTGGGCTTAAAATTGGATTTGGGCTTGTTATGTTGTAAATGGGCTTATTGGGCTTGGTTGTACCAAGATGGGTTTAGGCTAAATTGGTTGGATCCAATTGGGCCCAAAACCGCATCCATAAAGCCCAAATGCGACTTAATGGACCTTTAAAGTTTAATTGGGCCTAATGGGCCAAAATTGATTTCTAGGCTTATGGGGTAACTCCCGGATTGGACTTTGGTTATTGGGTTCGACCCGAGTTGACCAAAAGTCCACGCCTTAAGAAATTAATTAAAAGCCCATTGGACTTTAATTAAATTGACGTTGGACGTTAATGGGGCTTTGAGACCCGTAACGATTAAATTTGGAATTTAAGTCGTAAAGGTTTATTAATAAAGTGTAATATTAATTTAGAATTAAATAGCGAATTAGAATTGAATGCATATTAAATTGGATTTAATGATGTAGTTTAATTTAATTCGAGAATTCGTACTTTGAGTTACTTATTGCAAAACGAGTTTGACTCGAACAAAATCAAATCGTTGTTTGAAAATTGGATGATCACTAATTATCAGATTAATTAATTTGATTAGATTGATTGATAACATGCTTGTGTGAATACATGGTTGTGATGCATGAATAATGTATATCGGATGGATATTAGATGGGTGGCACAATTTTAGAAATTGTTGTAATAAATTTGATTTATTAATGGACCTGCGTGTCCAGCCTTATCACCTCCTATTCTTTGTATTCTCTTCTCACATATTCCCCTCAATGTAAATGAGGTTTCTTTAAAAGTGTAGTGGTAACGGGTAGAAGTAATACATGTGCTAGCGGGGGGAGAGATAAAGGGAGAGATTTGATCTAGGATCAATGTGTAAAGTATCCATCTGCATATCATTATTATTTTATTTATACACGTTTTTATTATGTATTTAGAATGCATGTTTAAGGGTGTATGATGATGAGACCTTAACAAAGATAATAATTAATTGGTTGCCAATTTGCACGCGAAAAACCCTCGCAAAATATTAAGCGTCTTTCCTTCCATTGAGTGATTCTCACTCAAGATCCGAGGCTGGCATGGCTTGTTGGCCAAAGTCAAGGCCTTTGTCCGTCGAGGATGTGTTTGAATCACGAGAGCTTTGTTCCATATTGGTGTCTTGTCCAAGTTGTGGTTTGTTGGCCAAAGTCAAGACCACTTCTTGTCCATCGACATTGATTACGAAGCTTTCCATGGTCAATAGGTCACGCTTGACTGGGATCACTAAGTTTGTTGTGCCAAAGCCAAGGCTTAGTTCATTCAGAGGAAAAAGGTTAGGTAATACATTGGATGTTTGGAATATATAAGATATATGTTCAGACTTGGATGTCCCCCTACCGGATCTAGGAATTGTATTGGATCCAATCGATCTTAGAGATCTACCTAGTTAATTATCATACAATTTGTTGGCCAAAGTCAAGATTGTGTGATATTTAACGGAATCCTAGCCCACTAGGAAACAGCGGTTTCCCGAGTACTCGACAGAGGGTTAGAGGCTCGCCGAAAAAATAGTGGGAGGCAAGAATTGAATTTACAATATTCGTTTAATTACTTGCCATAAGCGCTCAAAAAAAATACCATTCGTCAAATAAATAAATGTTAGTTGGACTAATATTTAAATTGTTGTTTTTATAAATAGTTGGACTATATTCAAACTATTCATTTATAGTTGATTTTATAATTGGATTATAGTAATCAATTAATTGATTTTAATCTATTAAATTATAGTTGATTAAATAGTTGGACTATTGTAATCATTATAATAAATAGTACCTAAATCGTTGATTAAATAGTTGGACTATTAAAATCAAGATAAAATTGAAATATTGACGTTTAATACATAATCCTAGGGAAAATGTATTTAAACGGTTTAATTTTCAAATTGGGAATAAAATTTCAGGATGGTCCTGGAAAATAATAAGTTACTTTATTTGATAAAATAACATATTAGGCCTAAGCCCGGAGTTAAGCAAATAGTCGAGCATAATCTTTGGAAGATTTATGTGATGATAACTTTAGTGCTTAATCCATCATATTTTCCAAATAGACTCCTTAATTTCTTTGTCAGAACTAAGGGTTAGATCCTTAAAGTATGATAATAAAATTGAAGGATCTTCAAATAATCTATCCTTAGAATCTTAGAAGTACTAAAAATTGCAATAATAATTCTTGGAGAATTGATGACTATTCTCAAGGAGACAAAGTCAAAGTTTGCAATTAGGCAAGTAGCGCAAGGCGCACCTGACTTCGATATTCTAGAAACCTGAGGCTTGTCCAAAGGCTACTGGAATGTGAAAAAGGGCAAAGGCAAAATCATTATAGTCTTCTGGGAAGATAAATGACATATCCCAAAATGTCTGCCTAAATTGTGGCAAACGAAATCGCGGAAGCGTGACTGCCATTTGGACAAAGCAGACACGAAAGAATTGAAGAATGGGCAAGGCTCTGGCTTCAAATATGTTTGTCAACATTATGTTCACTACTAGTATTAAAATTAGATTTTAGATACTTAGTGTGATATATACATCGAAACTTTAAAAGTTTCCGATTTGTGTTCTTCAAATATGTTTGTCAACACATAACTGATGATATATCATACGGATGTGGCATCGCGTTATGGTTATGAGTTTCTTTTGAAGAACACAAATCGGAAACTTTTAAAGTTTCGACACGAAATAGACAAACAGATCGGCTAAAGTATTAAACCGTCACGGTAAGACCGTAATGGAAAATACTTAAGCAATAAGTTTCTAATATACTTGAAAGAGTATAGTATTCTTTCTATGAGGACTCCTCCCGGAACATGTCAGTTTGACGGTGTGTCTGAACTGAGTAACCGAATTTTGTTAAACATGATAAGGTTAATCATGAGTCGCTCTGAGCTACCATTTCCTTCAACGAATAAGCTTTAAACAGTGCAAGAACTTATTTTGAATCAGCTTCCATAAAAATCTGTTTGACAGATAACATATTAGATATGAACAGGAAAGAAACCAAGTTTCTCATTCCTGAATATTTGGGTATGCTAGGCATACGTTTGGATGATACCAAGCTAAAAGCCAAATTGGATAAGTGCCAAATGTAGGTTATCCTAGGGATACCATAAGTATTGTACTTATACATCTCACTAGAGAACAATGTAATTGTTGCTCACCATGCGGTTTTCCTAAGAGGAATACCGATATGCAGTGGTAAGTGGGAGGATAGTAAAACTCGATGAAAATCGGAGTAATACTATTCCAGGCATCGATTCCTAATGGAACATGAATATTTCATCAACGATGAAACTATACCAATAATCTTCGAATACACGAGAACCGCGTAAGTCGGAGAGAGTCAGAAAACAACCTGGGGTATGGGTTTCTGATCTCACCTCATAAAGATGTCTATCTTTTGAGGTATACCAACTGACTACGTATGAGGAAGTGATACAAGGTATCGACTCCCTATTATGGCAAAGTGCCATATAATTCGAAATGGATTCCATGTATATCAACTATGTTTTGATACTAGTTGATGTACCACAAGGCATTGTGCCTATTGGTACTATATAAGTCTTCAAGGAAGACATACATGGATGGCAACATACCAACGTATAAAGCTAGGCTTGTAGCGGAAAGGTATCGTTATCAATATTATGTTGATTACGATTCAACCTTTTACCTGTTGCCACGGAATATCCATTTCGATAATGCTTGCTAACGCTGCATGTTTCATTTATGAAATATGTCAGCTGAACGGGAAAATCGTTTTCCTTAAAAAGAAACCTTCAGGAGGATGTTTACAACATCCTGTCGGTTTTTTCGTACCATAACAAGCAAACAAGGTTTGCAGGTTATTTGATCCATGTTTGGATTGAAGCAAGCATTGAGTTCTTAGAATTATCGTTTTTGATGTAATCATAATGGTTTATGATTTGATTCAAAATGAAATGATTCTTGTGTATATATATAAGAAGGTTAGTGGGAGCGCACTGACAGTGGCCGTCCTATAAAATAATGATAATATATCATTTCTTGGAAATGATATTCCCATAATAAAAAATCGGTGAAAGCTTGGCTTTCGAGAAAACTCTCCGAGAACTCGTACATTGAAAAATATATGCGACCTGGTGTCTCATACGCTTTGAGCATATGGATTCACAAACACGACAATCCAAGTGATAGTCACTAGATTGATATTAAGAACATCCGTTAGTATCTTAGAGAACTAATGATGCTGTCTTAATCTGTGGAAAATGAGAACTTGAAGTGACTAGGATCACTACTGAAAGTTTCCTAAACGGATAAAATGACTATAAGTCGTAAACGGTACTATACAATTTGAATAACGGAACAGTAAGCTGGAAATCTTCCAAGCAAATATTGTTACCCACCCAACGCATAAACAACAAATGCGGGTTATTGCTGTACTAGCTGAGGCAGCAATAGAAGCCATCTGGGTCAATAACAAATCTAATTAGATTAGATATAGTTCTATTAGCAGCTGAGCTAGGCGTCACACAAGCTAAAGAATTAATGGTCTCATCAACGATCCAGATACTGTTGAGTTTCAATGAAGTCCCAAGGATCACAAACATGCATAAAAATGAGTTGAATACACAAAGGAGTAAGGCGGAATACATACTCACATTGATGGGTTTGATGCTAGGAAGAACAAGACCAAAAACGCACTGCATGTTCTGCTCGGCAGTGAGCTCGCCAGGTGGACTGCTCGGCGTTGGTGGTGGTGGTCTCCTCCATGTTCGGCCATTGATGACCTCCTTGAAGCTCCAAGCTTCAAGCTTCCAAAAGGAATTCCAAGCTCACAAATTGTTTCCCTATCACCTATGTATAACCCAAGGTGTGCTAGCACTCATATTTTGTACAAAACACTCTTCACTGCTCTCTTTCAATTCGGCAGTGACCAAAATGAGAAGAAGAAGAAAAAAAATGGCTCTAAGCTGTGAATGAGAGGGAGAGGAAGAGATGCGTGAGTGGTGAGAGAGAGAGAGAAAATGATTTTTGGTTTATATATTTATTTTATTTCCAAAAACAAAAACAAATATATATAATCATTTTCATATATATAAATATATCAAAAGTCAAAAAGTAAAGTTTATTAATGCTTTTTCCAACAACCATATCACTTCTACTTTTTACTTTAAGTCACATCATATCACTTTAATAAAGTGACATGTTGTCAAGTCACATCACTCAAAGTGACAATGATTTGACGCATGATGTGACTAACGATTTGACGCTTGATGTGACTTGCGTGCCGCGCTCGAATTCGAAATGTGAATGCGCTCGCAATCACTCTCGGGCTCGGGTTCGCTAATTCCAAATTAACAATTTTCTGTCGCGTCGTAATTAAATGATTACGCCTAACGAAATCACTATTCACGTCGCTAACGAATTAATTCTAAATTAATTCGTTCGCCCGAATTAAAATCCAATTTCAATTCCGCGTCGAAATCTAATTTCGTTATAATATATCGAATATATTAATTTATCATTAAATTCCAAATTAGTCGTTCTCTCTCTTTAATTAATATTTTATTACAGATAAAATATCTCCGCCATTAATCCCAGATTAATTTTCTCTCTCATCGAATTAATCCCAGATTAATTAAAGTGCGAGTCATACATCATCGGTGAATCTTCAGGAAGCGACCCATGAGATCTCCGGATATGTTGGCAGTAAATACGGTCGTCGGATAATCCGAACACGTAAGTACCTCGTCTACTACGTTTATACAGTTTACAAGACAAGGTTGGCTTCTAGCAAAGCGCCATGCCTACCCAATTCTCCAGAAATATTCTTACAGGATATATAGATCTGTATCAACGTAGTATACCAAGTATTGTGTATATCGGCCCAGTATCGGATAGTCACATGCTAGGGCTGGGGCTGGATAAGTGTCTACCCCGTCCGAAGCACATGTCGGATGTCTGGTAACTAGTCTCTATAATCGGATATGCATGACCTAGTCATAATATCCCGATGGTTGCGCAACACTTAAGAGCACTAATACCGTATCCTGCGTGACATCATCTCCACTATGACTGAAGTGATACTTCCGTCTTGACATCACACCCAATACACTACGACTCTCTGATAAACCCAGAAGTGGTGTACGCAGAACCGGTTAAAGCCCTGTACCACCAAGACCAAAGTCTATCGATTATCGTAAGTATTAGCGATGTAAGTCTCAGGTTAAAGACATACACACCTACCCTGATTTCGGCCTCCCATAGACACATAGTCATAATACCAATGGGATTCCGAGGGGTCTATCCAGAGCGAAGCTGTTTCCCGTACCATCGGTGAAACACGACCTCCTATCGCACTTGCATAAGTATCCAATACTTATATATATGAGAACTATGCCGTTGTGCCCTCACAACGCGCACAAGTGCAATACTAGCCTATTCCGCATTATCGATGTCCAGTCTCGATAATAAACTCCGGCTAGGGATATTTAATGATTAATCCTTCGGGGACTGATACTGTCTCATATCATTCTCAGTCCAGGAACTAATCATATGGACCTCTCTTCATTTATATATCTATGGTGATCTAATCACAAATGATGAGAGTGCAATTTCCTTGTCACATAGTTAATTTGCTACAACAACACAATGATCTGTGCAAATAGTGACGCTATGGGTCATTTTGTCCAACAATCTCCCACTTGGCACATAGCCAGTCACTCAAGTGTCCCCCACACCCGAACTATGTACGGTTCGCTCAAATTGCTGAGGAAAGGTTTTCGTCAGCGGATTTGCTTAATTATCGTCTGACGCGATTTACACGATCATCACATCGCCACGATGTATGATCCGAACGAATCAGATGATATAGAAGTATATATCTGGATCGTCGATGAGACCTTTAATTCCTTAGCCTGTGCTGACGCCTAGCTCAGCTGCTAAAAGAACTATATCTAATCTAATTAGATTTATTTTCGATCCAAATGGCTTCTATTGCTGCCTCAGCTGCAGCAATAATCCGCATTTGTTGTTTATTCGGCAACAGTTATCTTGCTCGGAATATTTCCAGCTTACTGTCCCGTTATTCAAACTTTATAGTACCGCAGTATTTACCGGTTTGGAAACTTGCAACAGTGATCCTAGTCACTTCAAGTTCTCCTACTCCATAATTTAAGACAGCATCTTTAGTTCTCTAAGATACTAACAGATGTTCTTAATCTTCAATCCAGTGACTATCACTTGGATTGACCCGATTGTGACTCCATATGCTCGAAGCGTATGAGACACCAATACAAGTACATTTTAAATGTACAATTTCCAGAGAGTGTTAACAACTCCAAATCTATCCCAGTAGATCTTTATTCCTTGAATAAAGGTTGTTACTCCCCAGAATTCTACGGAGAATTTCTATGAAAGAATATCTATGAAAGCCAAGCTTTCACCAATTGCTTTATGGGAATTTCATTGTCAGTGCCTCTCCCACTAACCCTTATATACACAAGAATTATTTCGTTTTGAGTCAAATCATAAACCATTATGATTATTTCAAAACGTCAGTTCCAAGAACCTTATGCTTGTTTCAATCCAAACATGGATCGAATAACCCGCAAACCTTGTTTGTCGGTTATACAAAATCGTCAGGATGTTGTAACATCCTCCAAAAGGTTTCCTTTTCAGGAAAGCGATTTTGATCTATAACTGACACATTTCATAAATGAAATACGCAGTTATCAACAAGCATCTTCAAAATGGATTTACCATGGCAACAGGTAAAAGGTTGAACCGTTATTAACACAATGTTGATAACGATACCTTTCCGTCAAAAGCCTAGCTTTGTACGTTGGTATGTTGCCTTCCATGTATGTCTTCCTTGAAGACGTTTAATGTACCAATAGGCACAATGCCTTGTGGTACAACAACTAGTATCCAAAATAGTTGTTATACATGGAATCCATTTGGACATCATGACACTTTCTAATAGGGAGTCGATACTTGTATCACTACCTCATACGTAATCAGTTGTGTAACCTTAAAAGATTAACATCTTTATGAGGTGAGATCAGAAACCCATACCCCAGGTTGTTTTCTGACTCTCTCTGATCTACGAGGTTTCTTGTGTATTTGAAGATTAATGGTATAGATTCATCATGGATGAACTATTTATGTTCCATTAAGGACTTCGTGCCTTGAACAGTATTACTCCGATTTTCATCGAGTATCACTATCCTCCCACTGCATATCGGTATTCCTCTCAGGAAACCGCATGGTGAGCAACAATCACATTGTTCTCATGTGAGATTTATAAGTACTATACTTATAGTTTCCCTTAGGATAACCTATATTGGCACTTATCCAATTTGGTCTTTCAGTTTGGTATCATCCAAACGTTATGCCTGGCATACCCAAATTGTCAGGAATGAGAAACCCGGTTTCTTTCCCGTTCATATCCTATATGAATCTGTCAAACAGATTATTATGGAACCTTATTCTAAATAAGTTTTGCACTGTTAATACATATCCTATTGAAGGAAACAGTAGCTCAGAGCGACTCGTGATTAGCCTTATCATGTCCAACAAAATTCGGTTTTAGTTCGGACACACCGTCTAACTGACGTGTCTCGGGAGGAGTCCTCATTTGAAAGAATACTATACTCTTTCAAGTATATAAGAAACTTATTGCTTAAGTATTTTCCATTACGGTCTTACCGTGACGGTATAATACTATAGCCGATCTGTTTGTCTATTTCGTGTCGAAACTCTAAAAGTTTCGATTTGTGTTCTTCAAAAGAAACACATAACCATAACGTGATGCCACATCCGTTAAGGTCACGAAATATTCATGTTCACATCTAGCCTAGCTAGATATGGGCCCACTAACTTCACCATGAATAGGGCTAACAGATCGGTGGCCCTTATACTATTACCAAGTAAATAGTATTTTAGGTACTTTACCTAATAAACTAGATTCACAGACCTTATTTGAATAGTCAAATCAGTCCTAGTACCCACTCTTCAAAAGTGTGGATATACGAGTCTCGTTAAATTGTGTCCTAGACAACAATGCCACAAATAAGTCTCTATTGATCAAATCAATTTGAGCTATTTATTTGTCATTTTATATGTTTGAGATTTTATTTATATTCAAAATATAAATTCTGTTATTTACATCTAATGTATTTATCTCAGTATCATCTTTATAATAATAAACACTTAGTGTTCTATAATATAAAGGTTTTATCCGCAACGGATTAAACACTGATATAGAGATAATGTCTCTAGTCAAACTAGTTACATTATAACAGTTCCTAAATTAAGTACACACCAAAGGGTAGTTCCTAAACTTAGGTATCTACGGTCGAAACAGCGACTTTCGTCCCGTTTCCGATTCGCAGAGAAATCTCGGCTTGAAGTCAGTATCCAGCTCAAAGCGGATTCTGAACATCAATACATATATTTTATGTACCACACTAAGTATTTAAAATCCAATTTCAATACTAGTAGTGAACATAACTTTGACAAATTTTTTAAAGTTAGAGCCTCGCCCTTTCTTTAATTCCTTCGTGTCCTCCATATCCAAATGGTAGTCACTTTGGGATATGTCAATTATCTTTTTCAATATTTCACAAACCTTTGGCCAAGCCTTGGGTTTCGGAATATCGAAACGATGTGCACCTCGTGCTGCATGCCCAATTGCAAACTTGGACTTTATCTCCTCTAGAATAGTCAATTAATTCTCCAAGAATTATAAATTGCAATTTTAATACTTCTTAAATCTAAAATTAGATTTATGACAAGTATATTAAATTAAGCATTAAAGTCATCATCACATAAATCTTCCAAAGATTTTATGCTCTACTTATTTTGCTTAATTTTGGGCTTAAGGTATAATAAGTTATTTTATCAAATAAAGTAACCTATTATTTATTCCCAATTTGAAAATTAAATCATTTAAAATATTTTAATCCCAGATTATATTTTAAATATCAACTTTTCAATTTTATCTTGATTACAATAGTCCAACTATTTAATCAACGATTAGTGGTACTATATATATTATAATGATTATAATAGTCCAACTATATAATCAAATATAATCCAAATTAATTAACCTCAATTACATTGATTACTATAATCCAATTATAAAATCAACTGTAAACTGAAATTAATTAATTCAAATATATTGATTAATATAATCCAATTATATATAATCAAGTATAATACAGTCCAACTATTTATTAAAACAACAATTTAAATATTAGTCCAACTAACATTTAATATTACGACGAAATAATTTGAATGAGCGCGTATGGCGAGTAATGAACGAGTATTGCAAATTCAATTCTTGCCTCCCACTATTTTTCGTCGAGCCTCTAACCCTCTGTCGAGTACTCGGGAAACCGTTTTCCTAGTGGGCTAGGATCCCGTTAAATATCACACAATCTTGACTTTGGCCAACAATTGTATGATAATTAACTAGGTAGATCTCTAAGATCAATTGGATCTCATCCAACTCCTAGATCCAGTAGGTGGACATCCAAATCCCAAACATATATCTTATATATGCCTATACATCGAATGTATACCCTAACCTTTTTCCTCTGAATCAACTAGGCCTTGGCTTTGGCACAACAAACCCAGTGATCCCAGTCAAGCGCGGACCCATTGACATGGAAGCTTCGTAATCAATGTCAATGGACAAGAAGTGGTCTTGACTTTGGCCAACAAACCACAACTTGGACACGACACCGATATGGAACAAAGCCTCGTGATTAAAACACATCTTTGACGGACAAGGGCTTGACTTTGGCCAACACCTGCCAATCTCGGATCTTGAGTAAGAATCACTCAATGGAAGGAAAATAAACGCTTGATATTTAACGAGGCTTTTTCGCGTGCAAATTTGCAACCAATTTATTATCTTTGTTAAGGTCTCATCATCATACACCCTTAAACATGCATTCTAAACACGTAATAAAGCGCATATGTAAAATATCCCATTGGTATTATGACTATGGGTCTATGGGAGGCCGAAATCAGGGTAGGTGTGTATGGTCTTAACTTGAGACTTACATCGCTAATACTTATGATAATCGATAGACTTTGGTCTTGGTGGTACAGGGCTTTAACCGGTTCTGCGTACACCACTTCTGGGTTTATCAGAGAGTCTAGTGTATTGGGTGTGATGTTAAGACGGAAGTATCACTTCAGTCATAGTGGAGATGATGTCACGCAGGATACGGTATTAGTGCTCTTAAGTGTTGCGCAACCATCGGGATATTATGACTAGGTCATGCATATCCGATTATAGAGACTAGTTACCAGACATCCGACATGTGCTTCGGACGGGGTAGACACTTATCCAGCCCCAGCCCTAGCATGACTATCCGATACTGGGCCGATATACACAATACTTGGTATACTACGCTGATACAGATCTATATATTCCTGTAAGAATATTTCTGGAGAATTGGGTAGGCATGGCGCTTTGCTAGAAGCCAACCTTGTCTTGTAAACGGTATAAACGTAGTACGAGGTACTTACGTGTTCGGATTATCCGACGACCGTATTTACTGCCAACATATCCGGAGATCTCATGGGTCGCTTCCTGAAGATTCACCGATGATGTATGAATCGCACTTTAATTAATCTGGGATTAATTCGATGAGAGAGAAAATTAATCTGGGATTAATGGCGGAGATATTTTATCTGGGATAAAATATTAATTAAAGAGAGAGAACGATTAATTTGGAATTAATCGATAAATTAATATATTCGATATATTATAACGAAATTAGATTTCGACGCGGAATTGAAATTGGATTTTAATTCGGGCGAACGAATTAATTTAGAATTAATTCGTTAGCGACGTGAATAGTGATTTCGTTAGGCGTAATCATTTAATTACGACGCGACGGAAAATTCGTTAATTTGGAATTAGCGAACCCGAGCCCGAGAGTGATTGCGAGCGCATTCGCATTTCGAATTCGAGCGCGGCACGCAAGTCACATCAAGCGTCAAATCGTTAGTCACATCATGCGTCAAATCAATTGGTCACTTTGAGTGATGTGACTTGACAACATGTCACTTTATTAAAGTGATATGATGTGACTTAAAGTAAAAAGTAGAAGTGATATGGTTGTTGGAAAAAGCATTAATAAACTTTTACTTTTTGACATTTGATATATTTATATATATGAAAATGATTTTTATATATTTGTTTTTTGTTTTTTGAAAATAAAATAAATATATAAACCAAAAATCATTTTCTCTCTCTCTCTCACCACTCACGGATCTCTTCCTCTCCCTCTCTTTTCTTCTCCCTCTCATTCACGGCTTAGAGCCATTTTTTCTTCTTCTTCTCATTTTGGTCACTGCCGAATTGAAAGAGAAGCAAGTGAGAGTGTTTTGTTACAAAATATGAGTGCTAGCACACCTTGGGTTATACATAGGTGATAGGGAAACGAATTTGTGAGCTTGGAATTCCTTTTGGAAGCTTGAAGCTTGGAGCTTCAATGGAGGTCATCAATGGCCGAACATGGAGGAGACCACCACCACCACGCCGAGCAGTCCACATGTTGCGCAGCTCACTGCCGAGCAGAAACATGCAGTGCGTTTTTGGTCTTGTTCTTCCTAGCATCAAACCCATCAATGTGAGTATGTATTCCGCCTTACTCCTTTGTGTATTCACTCGTTTTTATGCATGTTTGTGATCCTGGGGACTTCATTGAAACTCAACAGATACATACTTCGATATTCATCTGATCCGTTCGGATCATACATCGTGGCGATGTGATGATCGTATAAATCGCATCAGACGATAATCATGCAAATCCGCTGACGAAAGTCTTTTCTCAGCAATTTGAGCCAACCGTACATAGTTCGGGTGTAAGACACTCCAGTGACTGGCTATTGATGAGCGGAAAATATATCAATATTTACCGCCCATTTAACTTAATATTTTGTTTAGTTTCTCGGGTTTGATGAACGTTTTGATGTGTTTTAGTTTATTTTGCAGATAAAATAATATCGGATCTCAATGAAATCATTTAGAACGAAATATGGGTCAAATAAGGGCAATTATTGGACTTGATATTTTAATTTTGGAGATTGGAAACTTGAAAGGGTGTTTTTGACGAAGTGCAGTTTTGGAAATTCCAGTTTTGCGCATCTGTCGTATGTTGGGCATAACCTTTTACTCCGGTATCGGATTGAGCTGATTCAAGTTCGAGATGAAAGAAGACTCAAAGATCTACAGCTTTGAAAGACAAAATAATTTCGAATTCTGATGATTTCATGCCCAAAATTGATGAACCATCCAGAAGTGTGTTGTGTGTAATTATTAAAGTCACTTTCAATCATTTTCAAAGCAAAAATAAATAAATAAATAAATAATAAAAATTATCAAATCATCACCAAACATGATAAGAGATTAGTGGATCAATTAAATGGATTTTTGGAGCAATTAGTGGAGCAATTAATAATTGATTTGGTGGATGATTTGATGGAGGCAAAATTTTGCCTATAAATACCAAGCCATTTCATTTGTAAAATTCATACTTTCTTCTAAGGAATTCCTTAAGAATACTAAGAAGATTGTATCTTGTTTGTTTATTTACAGCTTTCAGTAATTAATTTCCTCTTTTGCACTTTCTTTTCTTTACTTTTTAGTTTTACTTTCCGCAATTTACTTTTACGCACAATACTTTTCTTTCTTTAATTTTCAGTTTTTACTTTTCAGTAATTTACTTTCAGCAATTTACTTTCAGCAATTTACTTTCAGCAATTTACTTTCAGCAATTTACTTTTAGTAATTTACTTTCAGTATTTAATTTTCAGTATTTAATTTTCAGTATTTTACTTTATGTCTTTTATTTTATTTAAGTTTTTTTTACTACCCGTAAATATGTGTCGTAACTAAGCCAGTTATCTGGGGTTGTGATGAAATCCAATATCATCGGTTATAAGGGGTTAGATTATAGCTTGGGTAATATAAAGATTTATTTATTAGTCTTAATCTTAATGCTTTTTCACTAACTGGCCATTAATAAAATTGAACTGGGAAACTTAAAATGAACTAGACATAGAGATTTTAAGTTTAAGACCTTAGACTCAATAGTCCACGATCTTCCTTGAGGAAAGATAACCCTTTAATAGATTTCCTTACAGGATAGACATATACCTGTTGGGCGGGGGTAGCCATAATTGGAACTTAAACTTAATGAATCCAGATAATTTGGTTGACATAGACATATGGTTCAATTGGGTTAAACTGGGTATTTGTGTCTGACCATCGACAGAGGCTTTCACATAATTTAGTGTTCCAGGTTAATAATCAAATAAATATTACCCAACTTTAAGATAACCACTTCATCTTTAAAATGATATTGGAAGAAATCACAACCCTAGATCGTTTTTAATATTGAATTTTCTTAATTCTACTTTCGAACAATTTTATTTACTTGTTTTTAAATTTAGAATCATCACCATTTCAAATCAATCCAACAACCTATTAGATACTAGTAATCATTTGACCTCATAAAATTAATAGATTAGATATTAAGACCTCGTGGGATCGATATTTTTATACTACTTGAACGATACGTGCGCTTGCGTTATACGCGTGTGTAAGCACTGGCCAAGTTTTTGGCGCCGTTGCCGGGGACTTATTTATCTTTTACTATTAATTTTGGGGTTAGATACGTTACTTGTATCTAATTTCTTTTTACTTATTGTTTTTGTTTTCTTGTGTTTCAGGTTCTCAGAAACTACATGAGACGAACCAGAACCTTTGAAATCTGATCGCTTGACCCAGAAATTGAAAGAACCATCAGACAGTTGAGAAGGGAAAGGCGAGAAGGCCAAGAAGCTTTAGTCAACATGGAACCTGAACCATTGGAGGTTGCACCACCAATTCCCATTCAAGACAGAACCATTCCGGTTGTTGAGAGACTCATTTCCTGTATTGTACTTCCTCCCTTACCAGCAAATGCGTGTGACATCAAAACATGCATTTAGATGATTCAGCAGTCAGTTCAGTTCGGGGGGAATGCAACTGAAGATCCTAATGCCCACATCAGTAACTTCCTGGAAGTTTGCGGTACTTTCAACTACAACAGAGCATCAGAAGAAGCAATGAGACTGCGAGTTTTTCCATATTCCCTGAAACACAGAGCTAAAGCTTGGCTACATTCACTACCAGCAGGTTCTATCACAACTTGGAACACTTTAGCCACCAAATTTCTTACAAAGTACTTTCCACCAGCACCAGCCAGAACCGGAAAACTGAGAATGACATCACATCCTTTGTACAACAAGATTCAGAATCCCTCTGCGAAGCTTGGGAAAGGTATAAAGATTTGCTCCGGAAATGTCCTCACCATGAATTCCAAAATGGCTTCAAGTCCAAACATTCTATAATGGACTTTCTGGAATAATGAGAACCACATCGATGCTGCTGCTGGAGGAGCCTTGATGGCAAACGGAGAAGATCAAGCCTGTGACCTAATCGAAGAAATGGCCAACAATAATTCCTTGTGGCCAATAGAAAGTAGCATGATCCAAAGAATTGCAGGAATTTATGAAAGTGGAGCCAATACAGCAGTCAATGCCAAGCTAGATCAGATATACAAATTCATGGAGACTCTTACCACTGGATCCACAAGTTCACCATATGGAGGAGCACCAGAGTCGAACCAACTTGAAGAGACAGTGAATTATGTCAACAATTTCAACAGACAGATGAACAATCCATATTCCAACACCTACAACCCAGGGTGGAGGAATCATCATAATTTATCATGGAGCAACAATTCAGGCCAACAACAGAACTATCCACCACCTGGATTCCAACAACATAACAAAAGCCAGGAACAGGCAAATGAACCAGGAATAACAGAAGTGTTGACCCACTTGAAAAAGATATAAGCAAAACACGACTCTTAAGCAGCAAGATATGATGCTATGTTTCAATCTCAAACGGCAAGATATGATGCTATGTTTCCATCCCAAGCAGCATTAATTCAAAGTCAATCAGCTTCTATTAAAGCACTGGAGAATCAAATTGGACAACTGGCCAATGCTCAGAGTTACAGACCGCCAGGTACCCTTCCTAGCAACACAGAACCAAATCCAAGGAACATGGGGAATGAGCAATGTCATGCCATCATGTTAAAAAGTGGTACTGAAATCAACAAAGATGTTGGAGCCAAAACAGCTGCTGAGGAAGTTCCAAAAGAAACAAAGCAACAGATGGAGGAAAAAGAAGCAAAGGAAAAAGAACAGATCATTCCACATCCACCTTTTCCTCAACGTCTTCAGAAGAACAAATTGGACAAGCAGTTTTCTCGTTCCTGGAGATCTTCAAAAAGCTGCATATCAACATTCCATTTGCAGAAGCGTTGGAAAAAATGCCCAGCTATGCCAAATTCATGAAAGACATTCTTTCACGAAACGGAGATTGGGAGATTACGAGACAGTAGCATTATCAGAAGAATGCAGCGCTATCATTCAGAGGAAACTTCCCCCAAAGTTGAAAGATCCTGGCAGTTTCACTGTTCCTTGTACCATAGGAGAACATGACTTCGTAAGGCTCTGTGTGATCTAGGTGCGAGTGTTAACTTGATGCCTTTTTCTATTTTCAGGAAATTACAGATTGGAGAAACAATGCCAACTTCAGTCTCACTACAACTTGCTGAGAACGCTCGTATTTCCAAGAGGCGTAGTTGAGGATGTGCTGGTCAAGGTTGACAAATTCATTTTCCCAGCAGATTTTATTGTCCTTGATATGGAGGAAGACGCAGACGTGCCAATCATCCTCGGGAGACCATTCTTGGCTACAGGTCAAACCATTATTGATGTTCAAAAAGGAGAACTAACCATGAGGGTACAGGACCAAGAAGTAACATTCAATGTTTTCAAGGCCATGAATTTCCCAAATGATGAAAAGAAAGAGGAGTGTTTCAAACTCGATGTGATACACAGTACCATTCAGAACTCCAATGCAATGCAAAGTTCTACTGACAAACTTAAAACATGTCAATTACCTGTGGAGCCTAAAGATAAAGCGTCTTCTGTACTGAAGAAGCCAATTCTTGCACTACAAGAAACAGAAGAGAAAAAGTTCCACCAGCTCAACGAATTGGAGGAATTTCACAATCAGCCTTTTGATGATGCCAAATTGTACAAAGAAAAGGGCAAGAAAAGACATGATGAGAAGTTAGTGCGCATACAACTGGAACCAGGGCAGAAGGTACTGTTAAACAAATCAAGGGTGAAATTCTTCCCATGGAAGCCAAAATCACGGTGGTCAGGTCCATTTGTGATCACCAAAGTTTTACCAAATAGAGCCGTTGAGATACATGATCCTGACGCTAACAAAAATTTCAAGGTTAAAAACAAGCGTGTCAAGCACTACTGGGGAGAATCATTTGAGCGACAAAAAGAAAGTGTTACACTTTCAGATCCAGCTTAACGTTCGAGAAGTCAAGTCTGGCTGACGACTTTAAACTTAGCGCTAGCAGGGCGACAACCCATGCAATTTTTGTATATATTATGATCTGGTGTATTTTATTTTGGTGTGTTTAATTTTTGCAGGTTTAGTCATTTCAAGATGGAAGAAGCTCTCGCAAATCTTCGCAAGCAATTCCCTTCTCTCCCTCAAAAATCTCTGATGAAAGTTTACAAAGCTCGCTTGGAACGGATGAGGTTACTGATGATCAAAGGTATTCCTACTGACATTCGTTGGTTAATTGAAGCACGGGTCCGATTGGCAGGTGAGTCTTCTGACTCTTTTATTTCACATCTATCTGGCTTAGGAAAGAGCACATATGCTAAAAAGAGAAGAGCCAAAAGAATGTGTGTTTGTTATCGCATATTTTGTAATACTCGTTGTCGTTCTTTAGGAATGGTGTCCGATAACCGCGAAGATAAGAATAACTTCATTAGGGATGGCTTGAGTAAGGAGTCTTTGGATGACATATCTAAAACTCTTGAGACGCATCCCAGTGGATGTGTATATCATGAAATTCGCATGTTATATGCACAATTCCAAAAGGAAAGACAATGTTAAGTCTCGGGAATCTGACTCAAAAAGACCCTGTTTGCCAATTTATAAGAAAATTGGATGGGAAGCTTGTCCCTGACGCATAGACGTCAATCAAGCCGTTACTTTTCTTGTAAATATTATATCTTTGTCTTTTCTTAATAATTGTGATTTGTTTTGTTGTTTTCTTTTATTTTCTCCGACAGGATCCAGACCTTTTTGACTATCACGATATTATTTCACTACTAATCGTCCTCTGGAAGATACTTGTGCTATTTTTACTCACCCTTTTCAGGTACTATAAATTCAGCCATCATTGCACTTTGAAGGCATCCAGAGTTGAGAAAGAATACATATAAAAAAGAAGCCACTTCAAGAAGACGAGTTGAAAACATCTGTGTGTTTTGCGGTAGTAGTGTTGGTGTTAAGCCACAATACGTAGAAGCAGCACAAGAATTGGGTCGAGTCTTAGCTGCAAGAAATATGCACTTAATATATGGCAGAGGCAATCTTGGACTTATGGGGATCGTTTCAAAAGCTGTACAGGAAGAAGGCAGTCACGTTTTGGGAATCATCCCAAAACCCTTGGCAGAAGCAAATCCTATATAACCATAAAACGGAGAGAAACTGATCGTGCCAGGTATGTCTGAACGTTTGGTAGAAATGATTAACCGTGCTGATGCTTTTATTGCTTTGCCAGGTGGCTTGGGTACATTGGAGGAAATTTTTATTGTGCTATCTTGGGCGAACCTGAACATACACCAGAAACCAATTGGGATGTACAACGTTGATGGATTTTATGATTTTCTTTGTGTGTTTCTTAATGATGCCCGGAGAAATGGGTTCGTGTCAAAACCTTTGAAAGAACTCCTCTTTACTGCTAGAACTGCTCCGGATCTAATAGACCAACTCTTAGCCTATGAACCACAAGTTGATCCTATCATTTCAAAGATAAATTGGTCCGAGGACGATCGTGGTAAGAGGCGTAGGATTAATCTGGATCTTAACCTTTAATTTCCTGTAGAATTTCAGCTAACCAGGTATTATTTTCTAAACTCTTCTTCTACTTTTTAAGACATTGGGGACAATGTCTCATTTAGGTTTGGGGGAGGGAATTAGTTGATCAGTACCTATTTTTAGTTTGTGTATTTTTTTATTTTTAGTCCAAAATTTTTCGAAAAATACAAAAAAATTGAAAAATTTTCAAAATTTACAAAAATATTTTGCGTTTTTGTGTGTTTTTATTTTGTTGTTTCCACTCCTGAGACGTATCTCAAGCCTATTTTCGAAATAAGTTAATTTTTGTTTATTTCCTTTTGAATTATTTAATTTGTGAATTCTCCATAAAACGGACTAAAATGGATCTTCATATGCTCAGTTGACAGGTATTATCAACATATATAGTAACATACGGACATGAGCTAAAATTGAAAAGTTTGTAATATTCAGTGCTCTAGTTTAATTAGAGGAAGCATCTCAAAAAGTAATGGAGTAAAAAAAAAAGAAAAAAGAAAAAAAACGTTTGAGATCCTAGTTATTAAGTCTGTAAGGGTGTTTTAACATCTAGTGCCCTAAAACCAACTGGTTTGGGAGTCACTGGCCCAAAGCTCGTTACATGGATCAAAGATGCTTCAAAATATATATATCTGAAGTCTGAGTAATTAAGTTCGTAGGGGTGTCTTAACACCTGGTGCCCTAAAGCCAACTGGTTTGGGAGCCACCGACCCAACACTCGCTACATAGATGGAAGATATTGTATATAAATAAAATAGAGAAAAAAATCAAAGAAAAAATCTGAAAAATCATAAAAATTATTCCATTGTTACAAAAAGGTGTGAAATCTGATAGAACTTTAGGACAAAAATATTACTCTCTTATCAACTGCACTTATGACTGTTGTGGGCAAAAATGAGTTGATTAATATTTTGTCGACTGTGTATATGGAGAATGGTAAAAATAATCGGAGAATTTACTTATTCGGTAATTTAGAATGAAACAAAACAACTATTGATTTGGAGTAGAAGTTTCACCTGATTAGTCACTAACTTCTTTATTCTCTTTTCTCTTGTCTTTTTGCTTTTGTGTGCATTATTTTCACTACCTTTTTACTTTTGTAAAACGTTTGTGGGTATCGTTGCTGTAAGCCCTCACGAGACTATAACTCGTCCACTAGGGACACCTAGGGGTTTAAAGGCTTGATGCATATGCTAAATGCAACCGTGATCCTTACGAAAGTGGCTTAGTTTAATTTTAATTGTTTCTTGTATTTTATTTTATTGTTTTGCTCGAGGACTAGCAAAATTTTAGGTTTGGAGGTGTGATGAGCGGAAAATATATCAATATTTACCGCCCCTTTAACTTAATATTTTGTTTAGTTTCTCGGGTTTGATGAACCTTTTGATGTGTTTTAGTTTATTTTGCAGATAAAATAATATCGGATCTCAATGAAATCATTTAGGACAAATTTGGGTCAAATAAGGGCAATTATTGGACTTGATATTTTAATTTTGGAGATTGGAAACTTGAAAAGGCGTTTTTGACGAAGTGTAGTTTTGGAAATTCCAATTTTGCGCATCAAGTTCCAGATTAAAGAGACTCAAAGATCTACAGCTTTGAATGACAAAATAATTTCGAATTCTGATGATTTCATGCCCAATATTGATGAACCAACCAGAAGTGTGTTGTGTGTAATTATTAAAGTCACTTTCAATCATTTTCAAAGCAAAAAAATAAATTAATAAATAAATAATAAAAATTATCAAATCATCACCAAATATGATAAGAGATTATTGGAGCAATTAATAATTGATTTGGTGGAACAATTAGTGGAGCAATTAGTGGAGCAAATAATAATTGATTTGGTGGATGATTTGATGGTGGCAAAATTTTGCCTATAAATACCAAGCCATTTCATTTGTAAAATTCATACTTTCTTCTAAGAAATTCCTTAAAAATACTAAGAAGATTGTATCTTATTTGTTTATTTACAGCTTTCAGTAATTAATTTCCGCTTTCGCAGTTTCTTTTCTTTACTTTTCAGTTTTTCTTTCCGCAATTTACTTTTACGCACAGTACTTTTCTTTCTTTAATTTTCAGTTTTTACTTTCAGTAATTTACTTTCAGCAATTTACTTTTCAGCAATTTACTTTTCAGCAATTTACTTTCAGTAATTTACTTTCAGCATTTAATTTTCAGCATTTAATTTTCAGCATTTACTTTCAGCATTTACTTTTCAGTATTTAATTTTCAGTATTTAATTTTCAGTATTTTACTTTATGTCTTTTATTTTATTTAAGTTTTTTTACTACCCGTAAATATGTGTCGTAACTAAGCCACTTATCTGGGGTTGTGATGAAATCCAATATCACAGGTTTATAAGGGGTTAGATTATAGCTTGGGTAATATAAAGATTTATTTATTGAGTCTTAATCTTAATGCTTTTTGACCGGCGTAAACACACACGTATAACGCAAGCGTACGTATCATTCAAGTAGTATAAAAAGTATGGATCCCACGAGGACTTAATACCTAAGTTATTAATTTTATGAGGTTAAATGATTACTAGTATCTGACAGGTTGTTTAATTGATTTGAAATGACGACGATTCTAAATTTAAAGACAAGTAAATAAAATTGTTCGAAAGTAGATTTTAAGAAAATTTGATATTAAAAACTATCTAGGGTTGTGATTTATTCCAATATTAATTAAAGATGAAGTGATTATCTTATAGTTGGGTAAAATATTGATTTATTAACCTGGAACACTAATTATGTAAAAACCTCTTCCGATGGTCAATTACAAATACCTAGTATAATCCAATTGAACCATATGTCTATGTCAACCAAATTACCTAGATTCATTAAGATTAAGTTCCAATTATGGCTACCCCCGCCCGACAAGTATATTCCTATCCTGTAAGGAAATCTATTAAAAGGGTTATCTATCCTCAAGGAAGATCGTGGGGTATTGAGTCTAAGGTCTTAAACTTAAAATCTCTATGTCTAGTTCATTTTAAGTTTTCCTAATCAATTTAATTAATGGCCAGTTAATTAAATAGCATTAAGATTAAGACTCAATAAATAAATCTTTATTTTACTCAAACTATAATCTAACCCCTTATAAACCCGTGATATTGAATTTCATCACAACCCTAGATACTAACTTAGTTATGACACATAGCTAGGGCTAATGAAATAAAAGACATACAGTAAAAATGCTGAAAGTAAGTGTGGTAAAGTAAATGCGGAAAAGTAAATTGCAATAAAATAAAATGCTAAGGTAAAAGGAATTAACTTCTACTAAATACTATTTAGATATCACCCAATAAAATAATATATAAACTTGTGATTATTACCAACCAGCCATATAGGCGGTAACCTGATTAAGTCAATTTAAGTCCAAACAGCCATATAGACGGAACCAAAATAACCAGCCATAAAGGAGGAACCAAAATAACCAGCCATAAAGGCGGAACCAAAATAACCAGCCATAAAGGCGGAACCAAAATAACCAGCCATAAAGGTGGAAAAGGAATTTTATTACCAACCGACCAATCTGGCGGTATCCTGATTAAGTCAATTTTTAAATAGTAAATATATTATTTTTAAGGAGATTAATCTAAATAGTAATAGTAAAAGAATTACTTTTCACCCTAGCATAAGGAAGTTACCTCCTCATAGTGAATAGTAAAAACTGTAAAATAAAGAAAGTAAATTATTATTATTACAGAACGTAATAAAAATTACAAAACTAAATTAAAAGAAACTTAGAGAGAGAATAACTCCTAATTACATAAAAGAAATGGGAGGGAGAGGTACACTGAAATCTGAAATTCCGAGCTCAATTTATAGGCGCGGATAGAGGTCCAGCGTCGCGACTCTAAAGGGTTCAGCGTCGCGAGGCCAGCTACAGTGACACGTGTCACTTGCTAATTCACCGGCTCAGATTCTTATCCGATGATGTGGCACTGTTCATGACGTCATTGATTACGTCACGCTGAGGGCGATTGTCGGCAGCGTTAGATCACGACACGTGGCACCGGCGCACATTAGCAAGTCCGTTGAGATGTCGACACGTGGCACGGTGCAAGATAGCATAAATGATGATTGTCGGCATCGTAGGATGATGACACGTGGCAGGCGCAAGTTAGCAATCTTCTTCTGTGATGGTGACACGTGGCACGGCGCACGTTAGCAAAGTCAACTTTTCATATTCTGACCCGTTGACCCGGCGCATGATAGCAGCACTCGGCGCACGTCAGGCGTCGCGACGCGGAGAAATTACCGATTTGCCCTTCTTGCCAATTTTCATAGTTTTGCTCCAAATCACCTCCAGAATATCCTGAAACTTTATTTATCTACAAAATAACACAAAACACATCAAAATATTCACAAAACCCAAGAAACTATACAAAATATTAGGTTAAATGAGTAGGAAATAGTGATAGATTCACCACTCATCACACCCCCAAACCTAACATTTTGCTAGTCCTCGAGCAAAACATAAAATAAAATAACATAATAAAATTTAACTAAGCCACTTTCGTAGGGATCACGGTTGCATTTAGCGTATGCAACAAGCCTTTAAACCCCTAGGTGTCCCTAGTGGACGAGTTGTAGTCTCGTGAGGGTTTACAGCAATGATACCCACAAACCTTTTTCAAAAGTAAAAAGTTAGTTAAAACTAATGCACACAAAAGCAAAAAGACAAGCGAAAAGAGAATAAAGAAGTTAGTGACTAATCAGGTGAAACTTCTACTTCAAGTTACTAGTTGTTTTGTTTCTTTCTAAATTACTGAATAAGTAAATTCTCCGATTATTTTTTCCATTCTCTATATACACAGCCAACAGAATATTAAACAACTCATTTTTGCCCACAACAGTCATAAGTGCAGTTGATAAGAGAGTAATATTTTTGTCCTAAAGTTCTATCAGATTTCACACCTTTTTGTAGCAATGGAGTAATTTTTCTGATTTTTTTTTATTTTTTCTTTGATTTTTCTCTATTTTTTATTTATATACAATATCTTCCGTCTATGTAGCGAGCTTTAGGTCGGTGGCTCCCAAACCAGTTGGCTTTAGGGCACCAGGTGTTAAAACACCCCTACGGACTTAATTACCCAGACTTCAGATATATATATTTTTGCAGCATCTTTGATCCATGTAGCGAGCTTTGGGCCAGTGACTCCCAAACCAGTTGGTTTTAGGGCACTAGGTGTTAAAACACCCTTACAGACTTAATAATTCGGATCTCGGACGTTTTTTTTTTTTTTTTTTTTTACTCCATCATTTTTTGAGATGCTTCCTCCAATTAAACTAGAGCACTGAATATTACAAACTTTTCAATTACAGCTCATGTTCGTATGTTACTATGTATGTTCATAATACCTGCCAACTGAGCATAAAAAGATCCATTTTAGTCAGTGTTAAGGAGAATTTACAAATTAAATAATTTAAAATGAAATAAACAAAAATTAACTTGTTCCGAAATAAATGGTTTGAGATACGTCTCAGGAGTGGAAATTCCTTACTCGGCTATCTCTTACCAATTTCACATTTTTAGTCAAAACAAAAACACAAAAGACACAAAATATTTTTGTAATTTTTGAAAATTTTTCAATTTTTTTGTATTTTTCGAAAAATTTTGGACGAAAAGTAAAAACAACATACAAACTAAAAACAAGGTATTAATCAACTAATTCCCTCCCCCAAACCTAAATGAGACATTGTCCCCAATGTCTTAAAAAGTAGAAGAAGAGTTTAGAAGGTCGTACCTGGTTAGCTTAAAATCTACAGGAAATTATAGGTTAAGATCCAGATTAATTCTACGCCTCTTACCACGATCGTCCTCGGACCAATTTATCTTTGAAATGATAGGGTCAACTTTTGGTTCATAGGCTATAAGTTGTTTAATTAGATCTGGAGCAGTTCTGGCAGTGAATAGGAGTTCTTTCATAGGTTTTGACACGAACCCATTTCTCCAAGCATCATCAAGAAACACACAAAGAAAATCATAAAATCCATCAACGTTGTACAGTCCAATTGGTTTCTGGTGTATGTTCAGGTTCGCCCAAGATAGTACAATAAAAATTTCCTCCAATGTGCCCAAGCCTCCTGGCAAAGCAATAAAAGCATCAGCACGGTTAATCATTTCTACCAGTCATTCAGACATACCTGGCACGATTAATTCCTCTCCATTTGATGATCCAATAAGATTTGCCTATGCCAAGGGTTTTGGGATGATTCCCAAAACGTGACTGCCTCCTTCCTGTACGGCCTTTGAAACGATCCCCATAAGTCCAAGATTTCCTCCGCCATATATTAAGTGCATATTCCTTGCAGCTAAGACTCGACCCAATTCCTGTGCTGCTTCTATGTATTGTGGCTTAACACCAACAGTACTACCGCAAAACACACAGATGTTTTCAACTCGTCTTCTTGAAGTGGCTTCCATTTTTTATGTATTTCTTTTTCAAATCAGGATGCCTTCAAAAGTGCAATGATGAGTTGAATTTAGAATACCTGAAAAGGGTGAGTAAAAATAGCACAAGTATCTTCCAAAGGACGATTAGTAGCAAAATAGTAAAATAGATCATGATAGTCAACAAGATCTGGATCCTGTCGGAGGAAATAAAAGAAAATAACAAAACAAATCACAATTATTAGGAAAAGACAAAGAGATATAATATGTACAAGAATTTACAGATTGATTAACGTCTATGCGTCAGGGACAAGCTTCCCATCCAATTTTCTTATAAATTGGCAAACAGGGTCTTTTTGAGTCAGATTCCCAAGACTTAACTGTTGTCTTTCTTTTTGAAATTGTGTATGTAGTCTGCGAAAGACTATGTGAACATATCCACTGGGATGCGTCTCAAGAGTCGAAGATATATCATCTAAAGACTCCTTACTCAAGCCATCCCTAATGAATTTAATTTTGTCTTCGCGATTAACAGACACCATTCCTAAAGAACGACAACGAGTATTGCAATTCCAACGTGCACATTTATAACAAACACCCATTTGCTTAGCTCTTCGTTTCTTTGCATAGGTGCTTCTTCCAAAACCAGGCAGATGTGAAATAAAAGAATCAGAAGACTCACTGCCAATCGGACTCGTGCTTCAATTACCCAATGAATGTCATTGGGAACACCATAAATCGTCAGTAACCTCATCCGTTCCAAGCGAGCTTTGTAGACTTTCATCAGAGATTTTTGAGGGAGAGAAGGAAATTGCTTGTGAAGATTTACGAGAGCTTCTTCCATCTTGAAATGACTTAATCTGCAAAAACTAAACACGCCAAATTAAATCACACCAAATCACAATATATACAAAAATTTCATGGGTTGCCTCCCTGCGAGCGCTAAGTTTAAAGTCGTCAGCTAGACGTGACTGCTCGAACGTTTATGCTGGATCTGAAAGTGTGACACTTTCTTTTTTTCGCTCAAATGATTCTCCCCAATAGTGCTTGACATGCTGACTGTTAACTTTGAATGTGTTGTTGGTATTGGGATCCAGTAACTCAACAGCTCCATATGGTAAAACCTGAGTGATCACAAATGGTCCGGACCACCTAGATTTCAACTTTCCAGGGAAAAGTTTCAATCTCGAGTTGTACAACAACACCTGCTGCCTTGGTTCCAATTGTCTGTGCAATACTTTTCGGTCATGCCATTTTTTGGTCTTTTCCTTGTATAATTTGGCATTGTCATAAGCCTGTAGGCGAAATTCCTCCAATTCATTGAGTTGGTGAAGTCTTTTCTCTCATGCTGCTTGTGAGTCAAGATTCAACTTCTTCAGTGCCCAGTACGCCTTGTGTTCAAGCTCAACTGGCAGATGGCATGCTTTCCCAAACACCAATCGATAGGTGTCTTGTAAGCTGTTCGGTAGGCCCATAATGCATCATCCAAATTTTTAGACCAATCCCTCCTTGTTGATCCAACGGTCCTTTCTAGGATTCTCTTGATCTCCCTGTTTGAAACCTCAACCTGTCCATTTGACTGTGTATGGTAAGCAGTGGCAACTTTGTGAGTAACTTCGTATTTGGATAGGAGTGCATTGAAGTATTTGTTGCAGAAATGAGAGCCACCATCGCTGATGATTGCTCGAGGTGTTCCAAACCGAGTGAAAATGTTCTTTTTCAGGAATTTGATCACTACTTTTGAATCATTGGATGGCAGTGCAATTGCTTCAACCTATTTGGAGACGTAGTCTACAACAACCAGGATGTACAGGTTTCCAAATGATGGAACAAAGGGTCCCATGAAATCAATACCCCATACATCGAATATCTCCACTTCCAGAATGTTTTGCAATGGTCCTTCGTTTCTCCTCGAAATATGTTGGATAATATGACCCATAGCGTCACTATTTGCACAGATCATTGTGTTGCTGTAGCAAATTAACTATGTAACAAGGAAATTGCACTCTCGTCATTTGTGATTAGATCACCCTAGATATATAATGAAGAGAGGTCCCTATGATTAGTTCCTGGATTGAGATGATATGAGACAGTATCAATCCACGAAGGATTAATCATTAAATATCCCTAGCCGTAGTATTATCGAGACTGGACATCGATAATGCGGAATAGGCTAGTATTGCACTTGTGCGCGTTGTGAGGGCACAACGGCATAGTTCTCATTATATAAGTATTGGATACTTGTGCAAGTGCGATAGGAGGTCGTGTTTCACCGATGGTACGGGAAACAGCTTCGCTCTGGATAGACCCTTCGGAATCCCATTGGTATTATGACTAGGTGTCTATGGGAGGCCGAAATCAAGGTAGGTGTGTATAGTCTTAACCTGAGACTTGCATCGCTAATACTTACGACAATCGGTAAACTTTGGTTTTGGTGGTTGGGGGATCTTAACTGGTTCTGTGTTCACCTCTTCTGGGTTTATCAGGAATCGTAGTGTATTGGATGTGATGTCGAGACGGAAGTATCACTCCAGTCATAGTGGAGATGATGTCACGCAGGATACGGTATTAGTGCTCTTAAGTGATGCGCATCCAATCGTGATATTATGACCAGGTCATGAATATCCGATTATAGAGACTAGTTACCAGACATCCGATATGTGTTTCGGACGGGGCAGACACTTATCCAGCCCCAGCCCTAGCACGTGACTATCCGATACTGGGCCGATATGGACAATACATTAGTATACTACGCTTGATATAGATCTTAAATATTCTTAAAAGGATATGTCCGGAGAGAATTGGGATGACTTGGTGCTTTGCTAGGAGTTGACCTTGTCTCGTAAATCGGTAGGAACGTAGTACTTGGTACGTACGTGATTCGGATACTCCAACGACCGTATTTACTGCCAACTTATCCGGGGATCTCATGGGTCGCTTCCCGATAATCCACCGATGACGCACAACTTGCACTCTTGAATAATCTGGGATTATATAGATGAGAGAGAAAATTAATCTAGGATTAATTACGGAGATATTTTATCTAGGATAAAATATCGTCTAGAGAGAGATAACGATTAATTTGGAATTAATCGGTAAATTAATCTATTCGATATATTAAACGAAATTAGATTTCGACGCGGAATTAAAATTAGATTTTAATTCGGGCAAACGAGTTAATTTAGAATTAATTCGTTAGCGACGTAAATAATAATTTCGCTAGGCGTAATTATTTGTTTAAATTCGATTTAATTAACGTCGCGACGTAAGTTCGGTATTTCGGAATATCGAACCCGAACGCGTGAGTGCACGTGGGCCCACTTTCATTTGGAAACGTGTGGGGCCCACATGACACATGTCATATTATGCATTATTTAATTCTAATGCATTGCATGGAGATAGTGTACAATGCACTCAATGGTTTTGCATGGAAATTGAGTGTTTGACACTCTAAGCCATTGCATGATTTGTGTCATAAGTTTATTATTAATTTAATAAATATTATGGCATAAACATAAATATAAATTGATTTTTTGTAACAAAAATCAAATCAACTCTCTCAACTCTTTCATCTCTCTCACGCCAAAGTGTGGCTGTTCTTCACTGGTTTTGAACCAGTTTGGGCGTGAACAATAGGGAAGCAAGAGTGAATTTTCATGGTGAAAATTCAAGTGCTAGCACACTTACAAGTCTTGCGAAGGTGGTAGGGAGGTTCGACCATGAGCCGGGATCCATCCAACGAAGCTAGGAGCTGCGTTTCTCATCTCAAAATTCTGTTTTTGGAGGCAGTGGACTGCATGCAGTAAGCTTACATGGCAGTGCATTTTTTGGGTTCATTTGTCTTCAAATCGACTCTACCAACCAATGTAAGTATTCGCTATCTTCGTTGGTGTATTCACGCATTATTTCATGTCTTGTTTGATCATGGGACCTTAGAAAAACTCAACAATGGCATCAAGAGCTAATGTGCAAGCATGAAATTTTAGGGATTTAAAATTTGGTTTAAATGTGATTTGAGCATGATTTGAATAAATTGTTTGTTTGAGTATGTTTATAACATGTTTAATTTCATTTTGGTTGGACTAATTTGATGAAAAATGATTTGGAATTATTTTCCCCAAATATTTGTCCTTGGCCGAATGGTTTGATGATTTTGGGATCTTGGATTTTTTTATTTTTAATTCATTTGATGAGTTAGAATCGATTAGGTTGATGTTAATTTGAATCGAATTGGATTGGATTTCGAATTGGACAAAAACCCCAAAATCTTTGAGTTGGCCGAATGTGACTAATGCCCTAATGTCTTGGTAAATTTTGATTTTGATAATTGGATGTATTAGAAATCATTCGGGATATGTATTTAATGTCGATTGCGGATTAATTGGATTGAAACCGAATTGGACATGAAATCACTCCCTTGGCCGAGACCTTTAAGCATGTAGATGGGTTTGATTTTTCAATTGTGTGTTGGACATATGATAATGAATCAAGCATGATTAATTGGACTAATATGGTGTTTTAGAAATGTTGATTTAGTTGATTGATCATGTAATACACTTTGTAATAAATTGGGAAAATTGGATTTTTTGAATTTAATTATTGGGCCTAATTTTGGAAATTGGATTTAAATGTTGTATTTGGGCCTATTGGGCTTGATTTATCAAGTTTGGTTTAGGCCAAATGGATTGGATCCAATTGGGCCCAAAACCTTGACCATAAAGCCCAAATGCGACTTAATGAACCTTTAAAGTTAATTGGGCCTAATGGGCCAAGATTGATTTATGGGCTTATGGGGTAAATCCCGGATTGGACTTTGGTATCGGTTTGACCCGAGTTGACCAAAAGTCCACGCCTTAAGAAATCAATCAAAAGCCCATTGGACTTTAATTGAATTGACGTTGGACGTTAATCGGTCTTTGAGACGCGTTACGATTAGATTTGGAATTTAAATCGTAAAAGGTTTATTAAATAAAAGTGTAATATTTATTTAATTTGAATTGAATAGTGAATTAGTATTAAATACATGTTAAATTAGATTTAATGATGTAGTTTAATTTAATTCATGAATTCGTACTTTAAGTACTTATTCGCAAAAACGAGTTTGACTCGAACAAAATCAAATCGTTGTTTGAACATTGGATGATCACTTAATTATCAGATTAATTAATTTGATCAGATTGATTGATAGCATGCTTATGTGTGTGAATACGTGGTTGTGTTGAATGAATAATGTATATCGGATGGATATTAGTCGGGTGGGCAATTTTAGAAATTGTTGTAATAAATTTGATTTATTAAATTGGACCTGCGTGTCCAGCCTTATCACCTTCTTTCTCTTGTATTCTCTTCTCACCTATTCCCCTCTATATATATGAGGTTTTTTTAGAAGTGTAGTGTAACGGGGGTAGAAGTAGTACAAGTGCTAGCTTGAGTGAGAAAGGAAGAGATTTGATCTAGGATCAATGTGTAAAGTATCCATCCGCATATCGTTATTATTTATTTCATACTCGCTTTATTATGTATTTAGAATGCATGTTTAAGGGTGTATGATGATGAGACCTAACAAAGATAATTAAATTGGTAGCCAATTTGCACGCGAAAAACCCTCGTTTTATATTAAGCAAATATCCTTCCATTGAATGATTCTTGTTCAAGATCCGAAGTTGGCATGGTTTTATTGGCCAAAGTCAAGACCTTTGTCAATCAAGGATGTACTTGAATCATGAGAGTTTTGTTGCATATCGGTGTTTGTCTTGTCCAAATCGTGATTTTTATTGGCCAAAGTCAAGATCACTTTTTGTCCAATCACATTGATTACGAAACTTTCCTCGTCAATGGGTCCCGCTTAACTGGAATCATTAGGTTTGTTTTTGGCCAAAGCCAAGGCCTAAATGATTCGGAGGATAGGGTTAGGAAAATGTAATGGATACATTGACATTATACATATGTTTCGGACTTGGATGTCCACCTAACCGGATCTAGGAATTGGATGAGATCCAATTGATCATAGAGATCTACCTAAGTTAAATAGCATACAGCTTTTATTGGCCAAAGTCAAGGTTGTGTGTTATTTACGGGATCCTAGCCCACTAGGAAACGCGGTTTCCCGAGTACTCCACAGAGGGTTAGAGGCTCGACGAAAAATAGTGGGAGGCAAGTATTGAATTTGCAACATTCGTTCGAATACTCGCTCTAAACACGCTCATTTTATTTTACTCGTCATATTAATCAAAAGTATTACTCGGACTATTTTATGTTGTTTTTAAAAAATATATATAGTTGGACTATATTCAAACTCATTCAATATATAGTTGATTTTGTAATTGGATTATAGTATCAATATAATTGAATTAAAATGATAGTTGATTTTATAATTGGATTATTTATCAATATTAAATTATAGTTGATTAAATAATTGGATTATTGTAATCATTATGATGAATAGTACCTTATTAAAATTGATTAAATAGTTGGACTATTAAAATCATGAAAGAATTGAAAGGTTGAAAATTTTAAATATATAATCCTTGGATTAAATGTTTTAAATGATTTAATTTTCAATTGGGAATTAATAATAGGTTAATTTATTTGATAAAATAACTTATTAGACTAAGCCCATAATTAAGCAAATAGTAGAGCATAAAGTCTTTGGAAGATTTATGTGATGATGACTTTATGCTTAATTAATATACTTACAATAAATCTATCTTTAGATTTAAAAGTATTAAAGTTGCAAATTAATTGACTATTCTAGTGGAGAAAAATCAAAGTTTGCAATTGGGCATGTAGCACAAGGTGCACATCGTTTCGATATTCCGAAACCCAAGGCTTGGCCAAGGGTTTTGTGAAATATTGAAAAGGATAATTGACATATCCCGTAAGCGACTACCATTTGGATATGGAAGACACGAAGAATTAAAAATAGGGCGAGGCTCTAACTTTAAAAATATTTGTCAAAGTTATGTTTACTACTAGTATTGAAATTGGATTTAAATACTTAGTGTGGTACATAATACATATATATTGACGTTCAGAATCCGCTGTGAGCTGGATACTGGCTTCAAGCCGAGATTTCTCTGCGAATTGGAAACGGGACGAAAGTCGTTGTTTCGACCGTAGATACCTAAGTTTAAACTACCCTTTGGGTATGTACTTAAATTAGGAAATGTTATAATGTAACTAGTTTGACTAGAGACATTATCTCTATATCAGTGTTTAATATCAATGCGGATAAAACCTTTATATTCTAGAACACTAAAGTGTTTCATTATATAAAGATGATACTGAGATAAATACATTAGATGTAAATAACATAATTTATATTTTATATATAAATAAAATCTCAAACATAGGACAAATAAATAGCTCAATTGATTTGATCAATAGAGACTTATTTGTGGCATTGTTGTCTAGGACACAATTAAACAGACTCGTATATCCACACTTTTGAAGAGTGGATACTAGGACTGATTTGACTATTCAAATAGGTCTACGAATCTAGTTTATTAGGTTAAAAACCTAAAATACTATTTACTTGGTAATAGTAAAAGGGCCACCGATCTGTTAGCCCTATTCATGGTGAAGTAAGTGGGCCCATATCTAGCTAGGCTAGATGTGAACATGAATATTTCGGACCTTAACGGATGTAGCATCACGTTGTGGTTATGTGTTTCTTTTGAAGAACACAGATCGGAAACTTTTGAAGTTTCGACACGAAGAAAACAAACAGATCGGCTATAGTGTTATTCCGCCACGGTAAGACCGAAATGGAAAATACTTAGTAGTAAGTTTCATATATAAATGAAAGAGTACAGTGTTCTTTCATGTGAGGACTCCTCCCGAGACCGTCAGTTAGACGGTGTGTCTGAACTAAAACCGAATTTTGTTGGACATGATAAGGTTTATCCAGTCGCTCTGAGCTACTATTCCTTCTACAGGATATGTATTAACAGTGCAAAACTTATTTAGAATAAGGTTCCATATAAATCTGTTTGACAGATATCATATAGGATATGAACAGGGAAGAACGAGGTTTCTCATTCCTGATAATTTGGGTATGCCAGGCATAGCGTTTGGATGATACCAAACTAAGGACCCAAATTGGATAAGTGCCAATATAGGTTATCCTAAGGGAAACCTTAAGTATAGTACTTGTAAATCTCACATGAGAACAATGTGATTGTTGCTCACCATGCGGTTTTTCCTGAGAGGAATACCGATATGCAGTGGTCAGTGGGAGGATAGTGATACTCGATGAGAATCGGAAAAACACTGTTCAGAGGCACTGCAATGGCACTTAATGAACTAAACACAAATAGTTCATCTATGATGAAACTATACCATTAATCTTCAAATACACAGAACTTTGTAAATCGGATAGAGTCAGAAAACACCTAGGGTATGGGTTTCTGATCTCACCCCATAAAGATGTCAATCTTATGGAGGTGTACCATCCGACTACGTTATGAGGAAGTGATACGAGGTATCGACTCCATGTTATGGCAAAGTGCCATGAATCCGAAATGAATTCCATGTATGACAACTATTTTGGATACTAGTTGTTGTACCACAAGGCATTGTGCCTATGGTACATTAAACGTCTTCAAGGAAGACATACATGGAAGGCAACATACCAACGTACAAAGCTAGGCTTTTGACGAAAAAGGTATCGTTATCAACATTGTGTTAATAACGGTTCAACCTTTTACCTGTTGCCATGGTAAATCCATTTTAAAAAAAAAAATGCTTGAAAATAACTATATATTTCATTTATGAAATATGTCAGTTATAAATCAAAATCGCTTTCCTGAAAAGGAAACCTTTTGGAGGATGTCTACAACATCCTGACGATTTTATATAACCGACAAACAAGGTTTGCGGGTTATTCGATCCATGTTTGGATCAATGCAAGCATAAGGTTCTTGGAACTGTCGTTTTGAAATAATCATAATGGTTTATGATTTGACTCAAACGAAATAATTCTTGTGTATATAAAGGAGGTTAGTGGGGATTGCACTAACAGTGAAATTCCCATAAAGCAATTGGTGAAAGCTTGGCATTCATAAATATTCTTTCATAGAAATTCTCCGTAGAATTCTGGGGAGTAACAACCTTTTTCAAGGAATAAAGATCTACTGGGATAGATTTGGAGTTTGTTAACACTCTCTGGGAAAATTGTACATTTAAAATGTACTTGTATTGGTGTCTCATACGCTTCGAGCATATGGAGTCACAATCGGGTCAATCCAAGTGATAGTCACTGGATTGAAGTTAAGAACATCTGTTAGTATCTCTGAGAACTAAAGATGCTATCTTTTACTATGGAGAAGGAGAACTTGAAGTGACTGGGATCACTGCAGCAATTTTCCAAACGATTAAATACTGCGGTACTATAAAGTTTGAATAACGGGACAGTGAGCTGGAAATCTTCCAAGCAAGATAACTGTTGCCGAATAAACAACAAATGCGGATTATTGCTGCAGCTGCTGAGGCAGCAATAGAAGCCATTTGGATCAAAATAAAATTAATAGATTAGATACAGTTCTGTTAGCAGCTGAGCTAGGCGTCAGCACAAGCTAAGAATTAAAGGTCTCATCGACGATCCAGATATATACTTCTATATCATCTGATTCGTTCGGATCATACATCGTGGCGATGTGATGATCGTATAAATTGCGTCAAACGATAATCAAACAAATCCGCTGACGAAAACCTTTCCTCAGCAATTTGAGCGAACCTTACATAGTTCGGGTGTAGGACACTCGAGTGACTGGCTATGTGCAAAGTGGGAGATTGTAGGATAATATGACCCATAGCGTCACTATTTGCACAGATCATTGTGTTGTTGCTGTAGCAAATTAACTATGTAACAAGAAATTGCAATCTCTCGTCATTTGTGATTAGATCACCATAGATATATAAATGAAGAGAGGTCCCTATGATTAGTTCCTGGATTGAGATGATATGAGACAGTATCAATCCACGAAGGATTAATCATTAAATATCCCTAGCCGTAGTATTATCGAGACTGGACATCGATAATGCGGAATAGGCTAGTATTGCACTTGTGCGCATTGTGAGGGCACAACGGCATAGTTCTCATATATGTAAGTATTGGATACTTGTGCAAGTGCGATAGGAGGTCGTGTTTCACACCGATGGTACGGGAAACAAGCTTCGCTCTGGATAGACCCTTCGAATCCCATTGGTATTATGACTAGGTGTCTATGGGAGGCCGAAATCAAGGTAGGTGTGTATAGTCTTAACCTGAGACTTGCATCGCTAATACTTACGACAATCGGTAAACTTTGGTTTTGGTGGTTGGGGGATCTTAACTGGTTCTGTGTTCACCTCTTCTGGGTTTATCAGGAATCGTAGTGTATTGGATGTGATGTCGAGACGGAAGTATCACTCCAGTCATAGTGGGATGATGTCACGCAGGATACGGTATTAGTGCTCTTAAGTGATGCGCATCCAATCGTGATATTATGACCAGGTCATGAATATCCGATTATAGAGACTAGTTACCAGACATCCGATATGTGTTTTCGGACGGGGCAGACACTTATCCAGCCCCAGCCCTAGCACGTGACTATCCGATACTGGGCCCGATATGCACAATACATTAGTATACTACGCTTGATATAGATCTTAAATATTCTTAAAAGGATATGTCCGGAGAATTGGGATGACTTGGTGCTTTGCTAGGAGTTGACCTTGTCTCGTAAATCGGTAGAACGTAGTACTTGGTACGTACGTGATTCGGATACTCCGACGACCGTATTTACTGCCAACTTATCCGGGGATCTCATGGGTCGCTTCCCCGATAATCCACCGATGACGCACAACTTGCACTCTTGAATAATCTGGGATTATATAGATGAGAGAGAAAATTAATCTAGGATTAATTACGGAGATATTTTATCTAGGATAAAATATCGTCTAGAGAGAAGATAACGATTAATTTGGAATTAATCGGTAATTAATATATTCGATATATTAAACGAAATTAGATTTCGACGCGGAATTAAAATTAGATTTTAATTCGGGCAAACGAGTTAATTTAGAATTAATTCGTTAGCGACGTAAATAATAATTTCGCTAGGCGCAATTATTTGTTTAAATTCGATTTAATTAACGTCGCGACGTAAGTTCGGTATTTCGGAAATATCGAACCCGAACGCGTGGAGTGCACGTGGGCCCACTTTCATTTGGAAACGTGTGGGGCCCACATGACACATGTCATATTATGCATTATTTAATTCTAATGCATTGCATGGAGATAGTGTACAATGCACTCAATGGTTTTGCATGGAAATTGAGTGTTTGACACTCTAAGCCATTGCATGATTTGTGTCATAAGTTTTTTATTAATTTAATAAATATTATGGCATAAACATAAATATAAATGATTTTTTGTACAAAAAATCAAATCAACTCTCTCAACTCTTTCATCTCTCTCACGCCAAAGTGTGGCTGTTCTTCACTGGTTTTGAACCAGTTTGGGCGTGAACAATAGGGAAGCAAGAGTGGATTTTCATGGTGAAAATTCAAGTGCTAGCACACTTACAAGTCTTGCGAAGGTGGTAGGGAGGTTCGACCATGAGCCGGGATCCATCCAACGAAGCTAGGAGCTGCGTTTCTCATCTCAAAATTCTGTTTTTGGAGGCAGTGGACTGCATGCAGTAAGCTTACATGGCAGTGCGTTTTTTGGGTTCATTGTCTTCAAATCGACTCTACCAACCAATGTAAGTATTCCGCTATCTTCGTTGGTGTATTCACGCATTATTTCATGTCTTGTTTGATCATGGGACCTTAGAAAAACTCAACAAAATATTCCCCGTTCTCTAGCACCTGTCACATTGAAAAGCAAAAAGATAAGCATCTTTAAAAAGTGTGGGCCAAAAAAAAACCTGATTGAAGAACTTTTGCTGCAGTTTTGTTTCCGCTGAAGTGTCCGCCGTTATGGTGATGAATGACAGTGTTGCAGAACACTGTTGACCTCCTCCTGTGGAACACACCGTCTCAATAATGATCAGCACAGCGTTTAAACAGGTACGGTTCATCCCAGACATAATGCTTGACTTCTTTGAAGAACTTCTTCCGTTGTTGAGTTGTCCATTCCAACGGTCATTTTCCTGACACAATGTAGTGACATAGTCAGCATACCAAGGGACTTCCTGTTGTTTCATGGCGAACAGCTGTTCATCTGGAAAAGTTTCTTTGATTGATAATTCTTTGCCAGTTGTTTCTCCATTCTCGAGCCTCGATAAGTGATCTGCCACCTGGTTTTCTGTTCCTTTCCTGTCTCGAATCTCCACGTCGAATTCTTGTAAAGAGTATCCAACGGATCAATCTGGTTTGGCATCTTTCTTTGTGATCAGATATTTGATTGCTGAATGATCTGTGTGACCACCACTTTGAGACCCAACAGATAGGAGCGGAATTTGTCAAAAGCGTACACAACTGCTAGCAATCCCTTTTCAGTGGTTTTGTAGTTGAGTTGAGCTTCATTCAGGGTTCTGCTGGAGTAGTAAATGGTGTGGAAAATCTTTGCTTTGCGTTGTCCCAAAACTGCACCTACAGCAAAATCACTAGCATCACACATTACCTCGAATGGAAGGGTCCAATCTGGTGCTACTATGATGGGGGCAGAAATCAACTTCTATTTTAAGATCTCGAAAGCTTCTTGGCATTCTTTGGTGAAGTTGAAAGGCACATCCTTTTCCAGAAGATTGCAAAGAGGTTTGGCAATCTTGGAAAGTCTTTGATAAATCTCCTGTAAAAACCTGCATGTCCAAGAAAACTCCGAATCCCTTTAACAGATGTTGGTGGAGGTAGTTTTTTCAATTGTCTCGATCTTTGCTTTGTCTACCTCGATTCCCTTTTGGAGATCCGGTGTCCAAGAACAATGCCTTCTTGCCCATGAAGTGGCATTTCTCCCAGTTGAGTACCAGGTTTGTATCTTCGCACCTTTGTAATACTTGTTCCAAATTTTGCAAACAATGGTCAAAAGAATCTCCAAACATAGAAAAATCATCCATAAAAACCTCCATACTCTGCTCCAGCATGTCTGAGAAGATGGCCATCATGCAACGCTGAAATGTAGCAGGAGCATTACATAATCCAAATGGCATCCTGCGAAAGCAAAAGTACCATAGGGACATGTAAAGGTAGTTTTCTTCCTGGTCTTCTGGTGCGATGGCAATCTGATTGTACCCTGAATATCGTCCAGAAAGTAATAGAACTCATGTCCTGCAGCCTGTCTAACATCTGGTCAATAAATGGTAGCGGAAAATGGTCCTTCTCGTGGCTTTGTTAGTTTCCTGTAGTCCATGCATACTCTCCATCCAGTCACCGTTCTTGTTGGGATCAGCTTGTTCTTTTCATTGGTGACCACAGTAATTCCTCCTTTTTTGGTACACACTGCATAGGACTTACCCAAGTGCTATCTGAGATGGGGTAAATGATGCCAGCATCCAACAATTTGATGATTTCTTTCTTCTTCACAACTTCCTTCATGATTGGATTGAGTCTCTGTTGATGCTCCACTGTGGGTTTGTATTCATCATTCATCAGAATCTTGTGCATGCAAAATGATGGACTAATGCCTCGAATGTCTGCTATAGTCCAGCCAATGGCTCTTTTGTGCTCTCGTAATACTCTCAGTAGCTTTTCTTCCTGATCCAATGTTAGAGAAGAAGAAATAATAACAGGTAATTCAGAAGAGTTTCCAAGAAATGCATACCTGAGATGGCTCGGAAGTAACTTTAGTTCCAGCTGTGGTGGTTCTTCAATCGAAGGCTTGATTCGATCTTTCTTTGGCAGTTCCAAGCTTTCGACTGGTGGTGTTGCTTTGAATCGGAATGGCTTGTCAAGGTAGTTGATACATTCCAAGATTTCAGCATCTAGCTCGCTGTCAGTCATGTTGGTGATGCAAGCTTCAAGTGTATCTGTGGGATTTGACTCAGTATTCTGAACAATACTATCAACAACATCAATTCTGAAGCATTCTTCTTCTTCCTTTTCATCGCTCGGAAATTTCATGGCTTTGAAAATATTAAATGTCACTTCTTGGTCCTGCACTTTCATGGTTAGTTCTCCTTTTTGCACATCAATCACAGTTTTACCTGTAGCCAAAAATGGTCTCCCAAGAATGATAGGTACTTCTTTGTCTTCTTCCATGTCAATGATGATGAAGTCTGCTGGAAGGATGAGTTTGTCAACTTTGACAAGCACATTTTCAACGACTCCTCTCGGAAATGCGAGCGTTCGATCAGCAAGTTGAAAAGATACCGAGGTAGGCATTGCTTCTCCAATTTGCAGTTTCCTGTAAATAGAAAAAGGCATTAAATTAACACTGGCACCTAAATCACATAAAGCCTTACCGATGTAATGTTCTCCAATGGTGCAAGGTACAGTAAAACTGCCAGGATCTTTCAACTTTGGGGGAAGCTTCCTCTGAATGATGGCGCTGCATTCTTCTGTCAAGCTACTGTCTCGTAATCTCCCAATCTTCGTTTTCGTGAAAGAATTCTTTCATGAATTTTACATAGCTGGGCATTTGTTCCATGGCTTCTGCAAAAGGTATGTTAATGTGCAGCTTTTTGAAAATCTCCAAGAAACGAGCAAACTGTTTGTCCAGTTTCTTTTTCTGAAGACGCTGAGGAAAAGGTGGTGGTGGAGTGATCTGTTCTTTTTCTTTTTCTTTTCCTTTGCTTCTTTTTCTTCCATCTGTGAAACTGCTTCTTTTGGAACTTCTTCAATTGTATCCTTGATTCCAACGTCTTTGTTGATCTCAGTACCACTCTTTAAGGTAATGGCTTGACATTGCTCCTTCCCTCGGTTCTTTGGATTTGGTTCTGTGTTGCTGGGAAGATTACCTGGCGGTCTGTAACTTTGAGCATTGGCCAGTTGTTCGATTTGATTCTCCAGTGCTTTGATGGAAGCTGATTGGCTTTGAATCATAGCTTCATATTGTTTTAATTAAGCTAACATCTCTGCCATCACTGGTTCATTTGTCTGCTCCTGGCTTTTGTTCTGTTGCTGGAATCCAGGTGGTGGATAGTTCTTTTGCCCTGAATTGTTGCTCCATGAAAAATTAGGATGATTCCTCCACCCTGGGTTGTAGGTGTTAGAATATGGATTGTTCCCCTATCTGTTGAAATTGTTGATATAATTCACCGTTTCTTCAAGTTGATTTGATTCTGGTGCTCCTCCATATGGTGAACTTGTGGATCCAGTGGTAAGAGTCTCCATGAATTTGCATATTTGATCTAGTTTGGTGTTGACTGCTGTATTGGCTCCGACTTCATAAATTCCTGCAATTCTTTGAATCAGACTTCTTTCTGTTGGCCACAAGGAATTGTTGTTGGCCATTTCTTTGATTAGTTCCCAGGCTTGATCTTTTCCTTTTGCCATTAAAGCTCCTCCAGCAGCAGCATCGATTGTGGTTCTCATTATTCCAGAAAGTCCATTATATAATGTTTGGACTTGAGGCCATTTTGGAATCTCATGGTGTGGACACTTCCGGAGTAAATCTTTATACCTTTCCCAAGCTTCGTAGAGAGTTTCTGAGTCGTTTGCACAAAGGATGTGATGTCATTCCTCAGCTTTCCGTTCTGGCTGGTGGAAAGTATTTTGCAAGAAATTTGGTGGCTAAAGTGTTCCATGTTGTGATAGAAGCTGCTGGTAATGAATGTAGCCAAGCTTTGCTCTGTCCTTCAATGAGTATGGGAAAACACGCAATCGCTTGCTTCTTCAGCTTCTCGGTTGTAATTGAAAGTGCCACAAACTTCCAGGAAGTTGCTGATGTGGGCATTAGGATCTTCAGTTGCATTTCCTCCAAACTGAACTGACTGCTGAATCATCTGAATGCATGTTTTTGATGTCTCCTGTATTTGCTGGTAAGGAGGAAGTACAATACAGGAAATGAGTCTGTCAACCACCGGAATGGTTCTGTCTCGAATGGGAATTGACGGTGCAATCTCCAAAGGTTCAGGTGTAGAAGTTTCAATCAAGTCCCAAGGATCACAAACATGCATAAAAACGAGTTGAATACACAAAGGAGTAAGGCGGAATACATACTCACATTGATGGGTTTGATGCTAGGAAGAACAAGATGCGTTTTTGCTCCTTGTAGGTGCTCGGTTTGGCCTCCAAAAATAGCAGGGGCTGCTCGGTTTTGGTCCTCTTTGCATCTCCAAAAATCGGCCATGAGTGGTCTCCATGGAAGCTCAAAGCTTCAAGCTCCAAAAATAAATCCAAGCTCACAAATTCGTTTCCCTATCACCATAATATAACCCATGTGTGTGCTAGCACTACTCTTCTTCAATTTGCTTCTCAAAAATTCGTACAAACCAGAAAATATTTGGAGCAAATCGGCTTGAAGCCGTGAAGGAGAAGAAGATGAAAAGAGAGGGAAAAGGAGAAGTGCGTATGTGGTGCTGTGAGAGAGAGAAAAGCTTTTACCTTTTTTTTTGTTTTTATATTTACCAAGTAAATAAAATAAAACATATATTACTTTTTAATACAAAAGTCAAAAAGCAAGAAATAATAATGTTATATTTCATTTCAAGCTTTAAAAAGCTTTTCATCAACTCAAATCAACTATCACATCAAATCCATCCACTTTAATAAAGTGACAACATGTCATGTCACATCACTCAAAGTGACAAGTGATTTGACGATTGATGCGACTAGCGATTTGACGCTTGATGTGACTTGCGTGCCGCGCTCGAATTCGAAATGCGAATGCGCTCGCAATCACTCTCGGGCTCGGGTTCGCTAATTCCAAATTAACGAATTTTCCGTCGCGTCGTAATTAAATGATTACGCCTAGCGAAATCACTATTCACGTCGCTAACGAATTAATTCTAAATTAATTCGTTCGCCCGAATTAAAATCTAATTTTAATTCCGCGTCGAAATCCAATTTCTATAATATATCAATATATTAATTTATCGATTAATTCCAAATTAATCGTTCTCTCTCTCTTTAACTAATATTTTATCCCAGATAAAATATCTCCGCAATTAATCCCAGATTAATTTTCTCTCTCTTCTAATTAATCCTAGATTAATTAAAGTGCGAGTTATACATCATCGGTGAATCTTCAGGAAGCGACCCATGAGATCTCCGGATATGTTGGCAGTAAATACGGTCGTCGGACTATCCGAACACGTAAGTACCTCGTACTACGTTTATACCGATTTACAAGACAAGGTTGGCTTCTAGCAAAGCGCCATGCCTACCCAATTCTCCAGAAATATTCTTACAGGAATATATAGATCTGTATCAAGCGTAGTATACCGTAGTATTGTGTATATCGGCCCAGTATCGGATAGTCACGTGCTAGGGCTGGGGCTGGATAAGTGTCTGCCCCGTCCGAAGCACATGTCGGATGTCTGGTAACTAGTCTCTATAATCGGATATACATGACCTTGTCATAATATCCCGATGGCCGGCCAGCACTTAAGAGCACTAATACCGTATCCTGCGTGACATCATCTCCACTATGACTGAAGTGATACTTCCGTCTCGACATCACACCCAATACACTACGACTCTCTGATAAACCCAGAAGCGGTGTACGCAGAACCGGTTAAAGCCCTGTACCACCAAGACCAAAGTCTACCGATTATCGCAAGTATTAGCGATGCAAGTCTCAGGTTAAGACTATACACACCTACCTTGATTTCGGCCTCCCATAGACACATAGTCATAATACCAATGGGATTCCGAGGGGTCTATCCAGAGCGAAGCTGTTTCCCGTACCATCGGTGAAACACAACCTCCTATCGCACTTGCATAAGTATCCAATACTTAAATATATGAGAACTATGCCGTTGTGCCCTCACAACGCGCACAAGTGCAATACTAGCCTATTCCGCATTATCGATGTCCTGTCTCGATAATACTCCGGCTAGGGATATTTAATGATTAATCCTTCGTGGACTGATACTGTCTCATATCATCTCAATCCAGGAACTAATCATATGGACCTCTCTTCATTTATACATCTATGGTGATCTAATCACAAATGATGAGAGTGCAATTTCCTTGTCACATAGTTAATTTGTACAACAACACCGTGATCTGTACAAATAGTGACGCTATGGGTCATATTATCCAACAATCTCCCACTTGGCACATAGCCAGTCACTCGAGTGTCTAACACCCGAACTATGTACGGTTCGCTCAAATTGCTGAGAAAAGATTTTCGTCAGCGGATTTGCGTAATTATCTTCTGACACGATTTATACGATCATCACATCGCCACGATGTATGATCCGAACGAATCAGATGAATATAGAAGTATATATCTGGATCGTCGATGAGACCATTAATTCTTTAGCCTGTGCTGACGCCTAGCTCAGCTGCTAACAGAACTATATCTAATCTAATTAGATTTATTATCGATCCAAATGGCTTCTATTGCTGCCTCAGCTGCAGCAATAATCCGCATTTGTTGTTAATTCGGCAACAGTTATCTTGCTCGGAATATTTCCAGCTTACTGTCCCGTTATTCAAACTTTATAGTACCGCAGTATTTACCGGTTTGGAAACTTGCAGCAGTGATCCTAGTCACTTCAAGTTCTCCTACTCCATAATTTAAGACAGCATCTTTAGTTCTCTAAGATACTAATAGATGTCCTTAACTTCAATCCAATGACTATCACTTGGATTGTCCTGATTGTGACTCCATATGCTCAAGCGTATGAGACACCATATCAAGTACATTTTAAATGTACAATTTCCCAGAGAGTGTTAACAACTCCAAATCTATCCCAGTAGATCTTTATTCCTTGAATAAAGGTTGTTACTCCCCAGAATTCTACGGAGAATTTCTTATGAAAGCCAAGCTTTCACCGATTGCTTTATGGGAATTTCATTTCCAAGAAATGACATATTATCATTATTTTACATGACATTCATGTCAGTGCACTCCCACTAACCCTTTTATATACACAAGAATCATTTCGTTTTGAATTAAATCATACTCCATTATGATTACATCAAAACGATAATTCCTAGAACCTATGCTTGCTTCAATCCAAACATGGATCGAATAACCTGCAAACCTTGTTTGCTTGTTATGGTACGATAAAACCGACAGGATGTTATAAACATCCTCCGAAAGGTTTCCTTTTCAGGAAAGCGATTTTCCGTTAAGCTGTCATATTTCATAAATGAAATACACAGCTTTAGCAAGCATTATCCAAATGGATTTACAATGGCAACAGGTAAAAGGTTTCGTCGGAATCAACACAATGTTGATAACTCTACCTTTTCTTTACAAGCCTAGCTTAGTACGTTGGTATGTTGCCTTCCATGTATGTCTTCCTTGAAGACTTATAAAGTACCAATAGGCACAATGCCTTATGGTACATCAACTAGTATCCAAACTTGTTGATATACATGGAATCCATTTTGGACTCATGACACTTTGTCATAATAGGGAGTCGATACCTTGTATCACTACCTCATACGTAATCAGTTGGTATACCTTAAAAGATTAACATCTTTATGAGGTGAGATCAGAAACCCATACCCCAGGTTGTTTTCTGACTCTCCTGATCTACGCGGTTCTTGTGTACTCGAAGATTAATGGAATAGTTTCATCATAGATGAACTATTTGTGTTCCATTAAGGACTTCGTGCCTTGAACAGTATTACTACTCCGATTTTCATCGAGTATCACTATCCTCCCACTGACCACTGCATATCGGTATTCCTCTCAGGAAAAACCGCATGGTGAGCAACAATCACATTGTTCTCATGTGAGATTTATAAGTACTATACTTATGGTTTCCCTTAGGATAACCTATATTGGCACTTATCCAATTTGGGTCTTTAGTTTGGTATCATCCAAACGTTATGCCTGGTACCCAAATTACAGGAATGAGAAACCCGTTTTTTTTCCCTGTTCATATCCTATATGACATCTGTCAAACAGATTTATATGGAACCTTATTCTAAATAAGTTATTGCACTGTTAAACTTATCCGTTGAAGGAAATGGTAGCTCAGAGCGACTCATGATTAGCCTTATCATGTCTAACATGATTCGGTTAATCCGTTCGGACACACCGTCACTTTGACGTGTTCCGGGAGGAGTCCTCATTTGAAAGAATACTATACTCTTTCAAGTATATAAGAAACTTATTGCTTAAGTATTTTCCATTACGGTCTTACCGTGACGGTATAATACTATAGCCGATCTGTTTGTCTATTTCGTGTCGAAACTCTAAAAGTTTCTGATTTGTGTTCTTCAAAAGAAACACATAACCATAACGTGATGCCACATCCGTTAAGGTCACGAAATATTCATGTTCACATCTAGCCTAGCTAGATATGGGCCCACTAACTTCACCATGAATAGGGCTAACAGATCGGTGGCACTTACACTATTACCAAGTAACATGTTTTAGGTACTTTACCTATAACAAACTAGATTCGTAGACTTTATTTGAATAGTCAAATCAGTCCTAGTACCCACTCTTCAAAAGTGTGGATATACGAGTCTTGTATAATTGTGTCCCAGACAACAATGCCACAAATAAGTCTCTATTGATCAAATCAATTTGAGCTATTTATTTGTCATTTTATATGTTTGAGATTTTAATTATATTCAAAATATAAATTCTGTTATTCACATCTAATGTGTTTATCTCAGTATCATCTTTATATAATGAAACACTTAGTGTTCTAGAATATAAAGGTTTATCCGCAACGGATTAAACACTGATATAGAGATAATGTCTCTAGTCAAACTAGTTACATTATAACAGTTCCTAATTTAAGTACACACCCGAAGGGTAGTTCCTAAACTTAGGTATCTACGGTCGAAACAGCGACTTTCGTCCCGTTTCCGATTCGCAGAGCAATCTCAGCTTGAAGTCAGTATCCTGCTCAAAGCAGATTCTGAACATCAATACATATATTTTATGTACCACACTAAGTATTTAAAATCTAATTTCAATACTAGCTGTGAACATAACTAAGACAAACATTTTCAAAGTAAGAGCCTTGCCCTTTCTTTAATTCCTTCGTGTCTGCCATATCCAAATGGTAGTCACTTTGGGATATGTCAATTATCCTTTTCAATATTTCAGAAACCTTAGGCCAAGCCTTGGGTTTTTAGAATATCGAAACGATGTGCACCTCGTGCTACATGCCCAATTGCAAACTTTGACTTTATCTCCTCTAGAATAGTCAATTAATTCTCCAAGAATTATAAATTGCAATTTTAATACTTCTTAAATCTAAAATTAGATTTATGACAAGTATATTAAATTAAGCATTAAAGTCATCATCACATAAATCTTCCAAAGATTTTATGCTCTACTTATTTTGCTTAATTTTGGGCTTAAGTATAATAAGTTATTTTATCAAATAAAGTAACCTATTATTTATTCCCAATTTGAAAATTAAATCATTTAAAATTTTAATCCCAGATTATATTTTAAATATCCAACTTTTCAATTTTATCTTGATTACAATAGTCCAACTATTTAATCAACGATTAGTGGTACTATATATATTATAATGATTATAATAGTCCAACTATATAATCAAATATAATCCAAATTAATTAACCTCAATTACATTGATTACTATAATCCAATTATAAAATCAACTGTAAACTGAAATTAATTAATTCAAATATATTGATTAATATAATCCAATTATATATAATCAAGTATAATACAGTCCAACTGTTTATTAAAACAACAATTTAAATATTAGTCCAACTAACATTTAATCTAATGACGAAATAATTTAAATGAGCGCGTATGGCGAGTAATGAACGAGTATTGCAAATTCAATTCTTGCCTCCCACTATTTTTCGTCGAGCCTCTAACCCTCTGTCGAGTACTCGGGAAACCGTGTTTCCTAGTGGGCTAGGATCCCGTTAAATATCACACAATCTTGACTTTGGCCAACAAATTGTATGATAATTAACTAGGTAGATCTCGAAGATCAATTGGATCTCATCCAACTCCTAGATCCAGTAGGTGGACATCCAAGTCCCAAACATATATCTTATATATGCCTATACATCGAATGTATACCCTAACCTTTTTCCTCTGAATCAACTAGGCCTTGGCTTTGGCACAACAAACCTAGTGATCCCAGTCAAGCGCGGACCCATTGACATGGAAGCTTCGTAATCAATGTCAATGGACAAGAAGTGGTCTTGACTTTGGCCAACAAACCACAACTTGGACACGACACCGATATGGAACAAAGCCTCGTGATTAAAACACATCTTTGACGGACAAGGGCTTGACTTTGGCCAACAACCCCTGCCAATCTCGGATCTTGAGTAAGAATCACTCAATGGAAGGAAAATAACGCTTGATATTTAACAGGGTTTTTCGCGTGCAAATTGGCTACCAATTTATTATCTTTGTTAAGGTCTCATCATCATACACCCTTAAACATGCATTCTAAACACATAATAAAGCGCATATGATAAAATAATAATGATATGCGGATGGATATTTTACACATTGATCCTAGATCAAATCTCTCACTTTCTCTCTCCCGCTAGCACAAATATTTCTTCTACCCGTTACACTACACTTCTAAAGAAACCTCATTTACATGGAGGGGAATAGGTGAGAAGAGAATACAAAGAATAGGAGATAAGGCTGGACTCGCAGGTCCAATTAATAAATCAATTTATTACAATTTCCAAAATCGCCCCACCCAGCTAATATCCATCCGATATACATTATTCAAACATCACAACCATGTATTCATACAAGCATGTTATCAATCAATCAATCAAATTAATTAATCTTGATAATTAGTGATCATCCAATGTTCAAACAAAGATTTGATTTTGCTCGAGTCAAACTCGTATTGCGAACACGTACTCAAAGTACGATTTCTACGAATTAAATTAAATTACATGATTAAATCCAATTTAATACGTATTTAATTCTAATTCATTATTTAATTCCAAATTAAATATTACACTTTATAAAAAAAACCTTTACGACTTAAATTCCAAATTTAATCGTTACGGGTCTCAAAGCCCGATTAATATCCAATATTAATTTAATTAAAGTCCAATGGGCTTTTAATTAATTTCTTGAGGCGTGGACTTTTGGTCAACTCGGGTCAAACCCGCAACCAAAATCCAATCCGGGAGTTACCCCATAAGCCCATAAATTAATTTAGGCCCATTAGGCCCAATTAAACGTTAAAGGTTCATTAGTCGCATTTGGGCCTTTTGGAAGCGGTTTTGGGCCTAATTGGATCCAACCAATTTTGGCCTAAACCAACTTTGTACAACAAAGTCCAATAAACCCAATAACAACTTAAAAAGCCCAAATCCAATTTTAAGGCCCATTTTAATTAAATTACAAAATCCAATTTTACAATTAAATTAAACAAAGTGCATAGCATTATTAATTACCCAAATCAAAGTTTCCAAAACATCAAATTTGTCCAATTAATCATGCTTATCATCAATTAATCATGTCCAACATAATTAAATCAAAATCAAACCCAATTTATACATGCTAAAGTCCGTCTCGGCCATAAGGGGAAAAAATGCCCAAATCAAATTCAATCCAATTGAACCCAATCAAACATAAATTCAACATCCCCAAATGATTTCTAAGTCATCCAATGAACAAAAAATCAAAAACCAAGACATTAGGGCACTTGCCAATTCGGCCATCACAAGCAAATTGGGGAAAAATTGTTCCAAACACTTTTCATCAAATTGATCTAATCAATCATCAATTAAACAACATTCAAGCATTCTAAATCATCCAATTTCATTAAACATGCTCAAAATCAAGTTTACCCAAATTTGTCATGCCCAAAATTTGGGGAAAAATGGATCCAACCAAATTTCATGAAATTGATTATGCACAACATCAATTCAACCTCATTCAAGCATACTATACTAAACAATTTAATCATTTGATGCTCAAATTGAGTTTACCCAATTAAAGTTTTGGCCAACAATAAGCAAATTGGGGAAAATCAATCCAATCAATTTTTCTTCAAATTGATTACATATAACTCTAATTAAATCATATACAAGCATTCTTAAACAAACAATTTGTCAAAATCATGCTTAAATCAAAAAGCCCCAAATTTGCTCAAGAACCCTAATTCGTTTTATGCACCAATAGCTCAAGATACCATTGTAGAGTTTCAATCAAGTCCCAAGGATCACAAACATGCATAAAAACGAGTTGAATACACAAAGGAGTAAGGCGGAATACATACTCACATTGATGGGTTTGATGCTAGGAAGAACAAGATGCGTTTTTGCTCCTTGTGGTGCTCGGTTGGCTCCAAAACACAGGGGCTGCTCGGTTTTGGTCCTCTTTGCTCTCTCCTCAAAATCGGCCATGATGGTCTCCATGGAAGCTCCAAGCTTCAAGCTCCAAAAATAAATCCAAGCTCACAAATTCGTTTCCCTATCACCATAATATAACCCATGTGTGTGCTAGCACTACTCTTCTTCAATTTGCTTCTCAAAATTCGTCAAACCAGAAAATTTTTGGAGCAAATCGGCTTGAAGCCGTGAAGGAGAAGAAGATAAAGAGAGGGAAAAGGAGAAGTGCGTATGTGGTGAATGTGAGAGAGAGAAAAGCTTTTACCTTTTTTTTTTGTTTTATATATTTACCAAGTAAATAATAATAAAACATATATTACTTTTTAATACAAAAGTTAAAAAGCAGAAATAAATAATGTTATAATTATGCAAAGCTTTAAAAGCTTTTCATCAACTCAAATCAACTAATCACATCAAATCATCCACTTTAATAAAGTGACAACATGTCATGTCACATCACTCAAAGTGACAAGTGATTTGACGATTGATGCGACTAGCGATTTGACGCTTGATGTGACTTGCGTGCCGCGCTCGAATTCGAAATGCGAATGCGCTCGCAATCACTCTCGGGCTCGGGTTCGCTAATTCCAAATTAACGAATTTTCCGTCGCGTCGTAATTAAATGATTACGCCTAGCGAAATCACTATTCACGTCGCTAACGAATTAATTCTAAATTAATTCGTTCGCCCGAATTAAAATCTAATTTTAATTCCGCGTCGAAATCCAATTTCTAATAATATATCAATATATTATTTTATCGATTAATTCCAAATTAATCGTCTCTCTCTCTTTAATAATATTTTATCCCAGATAAAATATCTCCGCAATTAATCCCAGATTAATTTTCTCTCTCTTCTAATTAATCCTAGATTAATTAAAGTGCGAGTTATACATCATCGGTGAATCTTCAGGAAGCGACCCATGAGATCTCCGGATATGTTGGCAGTAAATACGGTCGTCGGACTATCCGAACACGTAAGTACCTCGTACTACGTTTATACCGATTTACAAGACAAGGTTGGCTTCTAGCAAAGCGCCATGCCTACCCAATTCTCCAGAAATATTCTTACAGGAATATATAGATCTGTATCAAGCGTAGTATACCGTAGTATTGTGTATATCGGCCCAGTATCGGATAGTCACGTGCTAGGGCTGGGGCTGGATAAGTGTCTGCCCCGTCCGAAGCACATGTCGGATGTCTGGTAACTAGTCTCTATAATCGGATATACATGACCTTGTCATAATATCTCGATGGCCGGCCAGCACTTAAGAGCACTAATACCGTATCCTGCGTGACATCATCTCCACTATAACTGAAGTGATACTTCCGTCTCGACATCACACCCAATACACTACGACTCTCTGATAAACCCAGAAGCGGTGTACGCAGAACCGGTTAAAGCCCTGTACCACCAAGACCAAAGTCTACCGATTATCGCAAGTATTAGCGATGCAAGTCTCAGGTTAAGACTATACACACCTACCTTGATTTCGGCCTCCCATAGACACATAGTCATAATACCAATGGGATTCCGAGGGGTCTATCCAGAGCGAAGCTGTTTCCCGTACCATCGGTGAAACACAACCTCCTATCGCACTTGCATAAGTATCCAATACTTAAATATATGAGAACTATGCCGTTGTGCCCTCACAACGCGCACAAGTGCAATACTAGCCTATTCCGCATTATCGATGTCCTGTCTCGATAATACTCCGGCTAGGGATATTTAATGATTAATCCTTCGTGGACTGATACTGTCTCATATCATCTCAATCCAGGAACTAATCATATGGACCTCTCTTCATTTATACATATATAGTGATCTAATCACAAATGATGAGAGTGCAATTTCCTTGTCACATAGTTAATTTGTACAACAACACCGTGATCTGTACAAATAGTGACGCTATGGGTCATATTATCCAACATCAGTTCCATGTGACTAAAGCTTATCTTGGGCTTCTCGCCTTTCCCTTCTCACTGTCTGATGGGTCTTTCAATTTCTGGGTCAAAGGCGGTCGAAGTTCAAAGCTTCTGGTTCGTCTCATCATGAGTTTCTGAGAACCTGAAACACAAGAAACAAAAACAATAAGTAAAAAGAAAATTAGATACAAAAAAGTGTCTAACCCCTAAACTAATAATAAAAGATAAATAAGTCCCCGCAACGGCGCAAAACTTGACGGCGTAAACACACACGTATAACGCAAGCGTACGTATCGTTCAATAGTATAAAAAGTATCGATCCCACGAGGACTTAATACCTAAGTTATTAATTTTATGAGGTTAAATGATTACTAGTATCTAACAGGTTGTTTAATTGATTTGAAATGATGACGATTCTAAATTTAAAGACAAGTAAATAAAATTGTTCGAAATAGATTTTAAGAAAATTTGATATTAAAAACTATCAAGGGTGTGATTTATTCCAATATTAATTAAAATGAAGTGATTATCTTATAGTTGGGTAAAATATTGATTTATTAACCTGGAACACTAATTTATGTAAAAGCCTCTTCCGATGGTCAATTACAAATACCTAGTATAATCCAATTGAACCATATGTCTATGTCAACCAAATTACCTAGATTCATTAAGATTAAGTTCCAATTATGGCTACCCCCCGTCCGACAGGTATATTCCTATCCTGTAAGGAAATCTATTAAAAGGGTTATCTATCCTCAAGGAAGATCGTGGGCTATTGAGTCTAAGGTCTTAAACTTAAAATCTCTATGTCTAGTTCATTTTAAGTTTACCTAATCAATTTAATTAATGACCAGTTAATTAAAGAGCATTAAGATTAAGACTCAATAAATAAATCTTTATTTTACTCAAACTATAATCTAACCCCTTATAAACCCGTGATATTGAATTTCATCACAACCCTAGATACTAACTTAGTTATGACACATAGCTAGGGCTAATGAAATAAAAGACATACAGTAAAAATGCTGAAAGTAAGTGTGGTAAAGTAAATGCGGAAAAGTAAATTGCAATAAAATAAAATGCTAAGGTAAAAGGAATTAACTTCTACTAAATACTATTTAGATATCTCACAATAAAATAATATATAAACTTGTGATTATTACCAACCAGTCATATAGGCGGTAACCTGATTAAGTCAATTTAAGTCCAACAAGCCATATAGGCGGAACCAAAATAACCAGCCATAAAGGCGGAACCAAAATAACCAGCCATAAAGGCGGAACCAAAATAACCAGCCATAAAGGTGGAAAAGGAATTTTATTACCAACCGACCAATCTGGCGGTATTCTGATTAAGTCAATTTTTAAATAGTAAATATATTATTTTTAAGGGAGATTAATCTAAATAGTAATAGTAAAAGAATTACCTTTCACCCTAGCATAAGAAAGTTACCTCCTCATAGTGAATAGTAAAAACTGTAAAATAAAGAAAGTAAATTATTATTATTACAGAACGTAATTAAAAATTACAAAACTAAATTAAAAGAAACTTAGAGAGAGAAGAACTCCCTAATTACATCAAAGAAGTGGGAGGGAGAGGTACACTGAAATCTGAAATTTCGAGCTCAATTTATAGGCGCGGATAGGGGTCCAGCGTCGCGACTCCAGCTACAGTGACACATGTCACTTGCTAATTCACCGGCTCAGATTCTTATCCGATGACGTGGCACTGTTCATGACGTCATTGATTACGTCACGCTGAGGGCGATTGTCCGCAGCGTTAGATCGCGACACGTGGCACCGGCGCACATTTGCAAGTCCGTTGAGATGTCGACACGTGGCACGGCGCAAGATAGCATAGATGATGATTGTCGGCATCGTAGGATGATGACACATGGCAGGCACAAGTTAGCAAATCTTCTGTGATGGTGACACGTGGCATGGCGCACGGTAGCAAAGTCAACTTTTCAGATTCTGACCCGTTGACCCGGCGCATGATAGCAGCACTCGGCGCACGTTAGGCGTCGCGACGCCAAAGCTTGTCGCTTTGCGACGCGGAGAAATTATCGATTTGCCATTTTTGCCAATTTTCACAGTTTTGCTCCAAATCACCTCCAGAATATCCTGAAAATTTATTTATCTACAAAATAACACAAAACACATCAAAATATTCACAAAACCCAAGAAACTATACAAAATATTAGGTTAAATGAGTAGGAAATAGTGATAGATTCACCACTCATCACTTTTTCATTAACTGGCCATTAATAAAATTGAACTAGGAAACTTAAATGAACTAGACATAGGGATTTTAAGTTTAAGACCTTAGACTCAATAGTCCACGATCTTCCTTGAGGATAGATAACCCTTTAATAGATTTCCTTACTGGATCGACATATACCTGTCGGGCGGGGGTAGCCATAATTGGAACTTAAACTTAATGAATCCAGATAATTTGGTTGACATAGACATATGGTTCAATTAGGTTAAACTGGGTATTTGTGTCTGACCATCGACAGAGGCTTACACATAATTTAGTGTTCCAGGTTAATAAATCAATATATTACCCAACTTTAAGATAACCACTTCATCTTTAAAATGATATTGGAAGAAATCACAACCCTAGATAGTTTTTAATATTGAATTTTCTTTATTCTACTTTCGAACAATTTTATTTACTTGTTTTTAAATTTAGAATCATCACCATTTCAAATCAATCCAACAACCTGTTAGATACTAGTAATCATTTGACCTCATAAAATTAATAGATTAGATATTAAGTCCTCGTGGGATCGATATTTTTATACTACTTGAACGATACGTGCGCTTGCGTTATTCGTGTGTGTTTACGCCGGTCAGCTATAGGCCAAGTGGGAGATTGTTGGACAATTATGACCCATAGCGTCACTATTTGTACAGATCACGGTGTTGTTGTAAAAATTAACTATGTGACAAAAGAGATTGCACTTTTATCATTTGTGATTTGATCACCTAGATGTATAAATCATAGGAGGTCCCTATGATTTGTTCCTGGACGGAGAATGATATGAGACAGTATCAATCCACGAAGGATAAATCATTAAATATCCCTAGTCAGAGTATTATCGAGATTGGACATCGATAAATATGTAAAAGACTAGTATTACACTTGTGCGTGTTGTGAGGGCACAACTGCATAGTTCTCATATATTTGGGTATATGATACTCATGTAAGTGTAATAGGAGGTTGTGTTTTACCGATGGTACGGGAAACAGCTTCGCTCTGGATAGACCCCTTCGGAATTCCATTGGTAGTATGACTATGTGTCTATAGAAGTCCGAAATCAGGGTAGGTGTATTTGGTCTTAACTTGAGACTTGCACCGCTAATACTTGCGACAATCAATATACTTTGGTTGCGGTCGTCCAGGGCTTTAACAGGTTCTGTGTACGCCAATGCTGGGTATATTGAGAATCGTAGTGTGTTGGGTGTGATGTCAAGACGGAAGTGTCACTCCAGTTATATGGAGATGATGGTCAAGTAGGATATGGTAATAGTACTCTTAAGTACTGCAGTCATCGGGATAAAATGACAAGGTCATGTTTATCCGATTATAGAGACTAGTTACCATACATCCGACATGTACTTCGTAAGGGGCAGACACAATTCCAGTCCCAGGCTTGGCACGTGATCATCCGATACTGGACAGAAATACGCAATACTACGTATACTACGCCTGATATAGATCCTTTATTCATATAAGGATATTTCTGGAGAATTGGGTAGGCATGGCGCTTTGCTAGAAGCCAACCTTGTCTTGTAAATCGGTAAAACGCAGTACGAGGTACTTACGTGTTCGGATAGTCCGACGACCGAATTTACTGCCAAAATATCTGGGGATCTCATGGGTCGCTTCCCGAAGATTCACCGATGACGTATGACTCGCACTCTAAATTAATATGGGATTAATTAGAAGAGAGAGAAAATTAATCTGGGATTAATTGCGGAGATATTTTATCTGGGATAAAATATAATTTAAAGAGAGATAACGATTAATTTGGAATTAATCGATAAATTAATATATTTGATATATTAATCGAAATTGGATTTCGACGCGGAATTGAAATTAGATTTTAATTCGGGCGCACAAATTAATTTAGAATTAATTCGTTAGCGACGTGAATAGTGATTTCGCTAGGTGTAATCATTTAATTGCATCGCAACGGAAAATTCGTTAATTTGGAATTAGTGAACCCGAGCCCGAGATTGTTTGCGAGCGCATTCGCATTTCGAATTCGAATTTGGCACGCAAGTCAAATCAAGCGTCAAATCGCTAGTCGCAACTAGCGCCACATCATTCGTTAATCAAGTGATGCATGTCTTTCACTTTGAGTGATTGGCGCAAGTCACTATTCAATAGTGATGTGAGTTGATGGAGGTTGATGGGCTTTAATTGCTTGACTTTTCAAAGAGAAAAATTGATATATGTTATTGATTTTTGAAATCAATTAAAACTAATACACATTTTTCTCTCTCTCACACACAACTCCTATCTTTTCTCTCTTCACAAACACACCCAATGGGTTGTTTCTTCTGGTTTTGCCGAGAATAAGGGAAGCTTGAGTGTGTGATTTTTATGGCAAAAATCATAAGAGCTAGCACTCCGAGGGACATGCAAAGGTGATAGAGAAGTCTACCCATGAGCCGGGAATCGTTTGACGAAGCTTGGAGCTTGACGAAGAACCTCCAATGGCCGAAAATAGTAGACTGGATGCAGCTCATTGCCAAGCACTTGGGAGGACAGAAAATCAATTTTGTTTGTTGACGCGTCGCTCAACCGATCGATATGAGTATTCCGCAACTTCGTTGATTTGTATTCGCACTTATTTCATGCTTGTTTATGATCTTAAGACCTTAATAGAAACCAACAGATGGCCCCCTGCATCATCAGTTTTGGGGATGAGTCCCCGGGTCGTGACCCACATTGTAAGCGGTATTGGGATGCGTCCTAGAGTCGAGGCCCCCATTTTCGGTTGCAGTTATTAAGATGCGTCCCAGGGTCGATGGCCCCCTGTATCATCAGTTTCGGGGATGATTCCCAGGGTCGTGACCCACATTGTCAGCGGTATTGGGATGCGTCACAGGGTCGAGGCCACCGTTGTCGGTTGCAGTTATTGGGATGCGTCATAGGTTTTGGGTTTCTACTATAGTCCCAAGATCATTGAAGCAATGAAAATATGTGAATACAATAAAGAAGTATGGCAGAATCATACTTACAATGATCGGATTTGCGATGCGTTGAATAACAAAAAATTTCTTCAAGTTTTTCCTCCAGGGATGACTTTCGGCCAAGCTTGATCTTTGTGCTTTCCAAGCTCCAAGCTTTGTGTGTGATTCCATGCTCAAGGGTTTGTTTCCCTATCACCTTTGGATGACTCTTTATGTGCTAGCATAAGAAAAATTTTCCACAAATCTTCCTTGTTCTTGCTTGTTGTTCTCGGCAAAGAGAAGCAAAAATTGAGAGAATTTGGCCCTTGGCCAAATTGGAGAGGAGAATAGAGAGAGAAGAAAAATATGTTGTGTATTTGGTTTTTGATTTCAAAAATCAAAATAACAAAAGTCAATTACCATTTCCCAAAAAAGGTACAATGCTTTAAAAGCCTTTCAACTACCCTCATCAATCACAAGTGACTAACATCACATCACTCAAAGTGACAAGACATCCATCACTTGAAATGACTAATGATGTGACGCTTGATGTGACTTGTGGGCCGCACTTGAATTCGAAATGCGAGTGGGCCCGCAAACACTCCCGGGCTCGGGTTCGCTAATTCCGAATTAACTAATTTTTCGTTGCGACGTAATTAAATCAAATTTAATTAAATAATTGTGCCTAGCAAAATTACTGTTCACGTCGCTAGCGAATTAATTCTAAATTAACTCGTTCGCCCGAATTAAAATCTAATTTTTATTCCGCGTCGAATCTAATTTCGTTTAATATATCGACTATATTATTTTATCGATTAATTCCAAATTAATCGTTTTCTCCCTTTAAATAATATTTTATCCCAGATAAAGTATCTCCGTAATTAATCCTAGATTAATTTTCTCTCTCTATTAATTAATCCCAGATTAATTATGTCTGAGTCATAAGTCATCGGTGAATCTTCGGGAAGCGACCCATGAGATCCCCGGATATGTTGGCAGTAAATCTGGTCGTCAGACTATCCGAACACGTACGTACCTAGTACTACATTTTTACCGATTTACAAGACATGGTTGGCTTCTAGCAAAGCACCGTGCCTACCCAATTCTCCATAAATATTCTTAAAGAAATATGTAATCTGTATCAGGCGTAGTATACGTAGTATTGCATATTGCGATCCAGAATCGGATGTCACGTGATAGGCATGTGGCTGGAATTGTGTCTGCCCCGTACGAAGCACATATCGGATCTCTGGTAACTAGTCTCTATAATCGGATAAACATAACCTAGTCATAATATCCCGATAGCTGCAGCATATAAGAGCATTAGTTCCGTATCCTACGTGATCATCATCTCCACTATGACTGTAGTGATACTTCCATCTTGACATCACACCCAATACACTACGATTCTCAATATACCCAGAAGAGGCGTACACAGAACCGGTTAAAGCCCTGGAGAACCAAAACCAAAGTATATTGATTGTCGCAAGTATTAGCGGTGCAATTCTCAGGTTAAGACCAAATACACCTACCCTGATTCGGACTCCCATAGACACACAGTCATACTACCAATGGGATTCCGAGAGGTCTATCCAGAGCGAAGCTATTTCTGTACCATCGGTAAATACAACCTCTTATCGCACTTGCATAAGTATCCAATACTTAAATATATGAGAACTATGCCGTTATGCTCCCACAACGCGCACAAGTGCAATACTAGTCTATTTTGCATTATCGATGTCCATTCTCGATAATACTACGACTAGAGATTATTTAATAATTAAACCTTCGTGGATTGATACGGTCTCATATCATCTCAATCTGGAACTATTCATAAGGATCTTTTATCATTTATATATCCCGGTAATCTAATTACAAATGATAAAAGAGCAATTTCCTTTGTCACATAGTTAATTTTTACAACAACACCATGATCTGTACAAATAGTGATGCTATGGGTCATAATTGTCCAACAATCTCCCACTTGGCCTATAGCCAATCACTCAAGTGTCCTACACTTGAAATATGTATGGGTCGTCAAACTTCTGCTGAGAAACTGCTTTCGTCAGCGGATTTACAAAATTATCATCTGATGTGATTTATTCGATCATCACATCGCCACGATGTATGATCCGAATGAATCAGATGAATAGTTGAAGTATATACTTGGATCGTTGATGAGACCAATAATTCTTTAGCCTGTGATGTATCCTAGCTCAGCTACTAACAGAACTATTCCTAATCTAATTAGGATTATTTAGATCCAAATGGCTTCTATTGTTGCCTCAGCTACAGCAATATTCTGCTTTTGTTCTTTATTCGGCAACAGTATCATGCTTGGAAGATTTCCAGCTCACTGTTCCGTTATTCAAACTATATAGTATCCTTTATTACGACTTATAGTCATTTTTATCGGTAGGGAAACTTGCAACAGTGAACCCAATCACTTCAAGTTCTCCTTCTCCATAGTATAAGAAAGCATCCTTAGATCGTCTAAGATACTTAAGGATGTTCTTAACATCAATCCAGTGACTATCACTTGGATTGGCCTGATTGTGACTCCATATGCTCAAAGTATATAAGACACCAGGTCGCGTACATCTATTTCAATGTATGAGTTCTCAAAGAGTGCCAACAACTTTTAGATCTAACCCAATAGATCCTTATTCCTAGAATAAAGGTTGTCTCTCCCAAGAATTCTACGGAGAATTTTCATGAAAGCTAAGCTTTCACCGATTGTAATATGGAAATTTCATTTCCAAGAAATGATATATCATCATTATATAGGAAAATCACTGTCAGTGCACTCCCACTAACCTTCTTATATACACAAGAATCATATTCGTTTTTGAATTAAATCATACACCATTATGATTGCATCAAAACGATATAGTTCCAAGAACGTAATGCTTGCTTCAATCCATAAATGGATCGAATAACCTACAAACATTGTTTGCTTGTTTTGGTACGACAAAACCGTCAGGATGTTTTAAACATCCTCCAAAAGGTTTTCGTTTAAGGAAAGCGATTTTTGACGTTCAGCTGCCATATTTCATAAATGACACATGCAGCATCAGCAAGCATTATCCAAATGGATTTAACCAAGGCAACTATTAAAAGCTTTCGTCGTAATCGACACAATGTTGATAACGATACCTTTTCGCTACAAGCCTAGCTTTGTACGTTGGTATGTTGCCATCCATGTATGTCTTCCTTGAAGACTTATATAGTACCAATAGGCACAATTCCTTTCGGTACATTAACTAGTGTCCAAACTTAGTTGGTATACATGGAATCCATTTCGGACATAATGGCACTTTGCCATAATAGGGAGTCGATACCTTGTATCACTTCCTCATACGTAGTCAGTTCGTGTTCCTCAATAAGATTGACATCTTTACGAGGTGAGATCAAACCCATACCTCCCAGGTTTTTTTCTGACTCTCTCCGACTTACGCGGTTCTTGTGTAGGAAACACTTTCCTCGCGCAGCGGAAGCGATTAGGCACACGGATCGACCTTGAAATTTTTTTTCTGCTTTCCCTTCCTTAAAACCGAATGGAACCAGCACATATACTAAAGTTTTGCTTCTGTTTCGGACAAGATCTTAGCCCCGGAATGCGCCCAAAACAGTCCCCGAACAGCCCCCGAACTGCAGTGAAATAATGAACTGTTTTGGACCCGTTACACAACCGAACTGCACATAAATCACCCACTGATTTGCTTGAACTGAAAGGGTGATATAGGTCTGATTTTTCCACTAAAAACAATCCTAACTCAGCCCAAAAAAGTCCCCAAGGTGTTTCCAAAAAAACCCGAATTAAAACAAAACAAATCGAGCCCCGATTGTAACAAGTGAAGTGCGGCAAAGAGGTATTATTGTTCCTCAATGCCGTGACTTAGAAGAGTGAAGGAGAAGATGATTTTTTCGTCACCACAAAGTCTTCCGATCTATATCTTGTTACCAACGGAAAGTATTGTGGGCTACACACACAAAACAAATCCCTAAACGTTTTAGAGATTTAATCACACATCAAGAATATTTTCTAATTCTTGTTCTTCAATATAGTTTCTCAACTTTTGAGAGAATAGAGAAAAAGAAGAAGATGCCTAGGGTTGCTAGAATGAGTGAGTCCCCTCAAAGAAAAATATATTTTTCTTTTTATACTTAGGGTAATTTGTTTCTTGAAACAAATCAACCACTCCCCTCCATAATAAGCAAGAATCGGCCAAGCTAGGGTTTATTTCAATTTTTGTAACATCAAATATTCAATTACCATTATTGAAAGGATGTTACAAAATTAAATAAGCAATTAACAAATTTGAAAATCATAATTTCCAAATTAATGCCAAGGATTTTATTTGTTTCCAAAATAAATAAATCCATTCCCTTTATGCTTGAGGAATTCGGCCACTACTAGGAATAATTGATTAATTTTGTAGCATTAAGTATTCAATTCCATAATTGAAATATATGTTACAAAATTAAAGAGTTACCAACTTTCATAAAGGTGTAACTTCAAAATTTAATTCAAAAGTTTCCAAAACCCAAATTTGGAATTCCAATATTAGCGTCCATTAAATTATATCATATATAATTTAATTACTAACAATAAATAATTATCATATAATCATTTATTATATAAATCATATATTAACTTTTAATATATAGTTATAAGTGTGACAAATAATATTATTAATCATATTAATAATATTTATACCTTTGTGAGTATATAATTGGACTATCCAATTATACTAAATCCGTTATAGTAAATCGAGCTAGCACGGGGACCAAATGGACCTACGATTCCGAGCTCCAATAATCTCAAAATATTAATTAAACTCTTAATTAAATATTCCAAATTATTAACTCCGGGTTATTCCACTAAAAACCCGAAGTTGAACTCTCGTTGCCGCAGATGATATATTAAGTCGAACCAAGACGGTGTCCATCGATATAGTCATTACATATGAATTGGCCCTTCACGAGTATCTCGTAATTAGAGCCGAGTCATAATTTCCTTTATACCCCTCTAATTATTTTTACCTTAAGTACCATTGATTCTCTAATGAACGATTTATTCATAACTATTATGAATTTTAATCTTTCTATTCGTAATAGAGAGACTTGAACGCTCAAATCATTCAAGTATCGAATCAACCCTTAAGATAGATACTCATCTACTTCTCGTAAGAAGGAGTGAACTCCATGTCTATGTAAAACATTCTCAGCTACAAAAAAAATTGTGTCCCCAAAGTACGTAGCTATTGGTCGGGACTGCTACACCAACCTCACCTTTGTAAATCAAAGGACACAGCTTTCCATAAAAGAGTTCGTAGTACACTCAGGATTAAGATCAATCCATATATGACCATCAAGTAGATTGAAATGACTTTCTTTGCTTAACGGATATTATAAGAGTGTCATTTCTATCTAGGTCCAGTCCTATATGATCGCATCATACAAGGTGCCTCCAATCTCATGTTTCTACATGGACGATCCGGATCAAGATCGCCATACAAATATAGAATGGACCGCAACTATAGATAAACCACAAAAAAAGTACCCGATTTGTTTGCTCTCTATGGACTATTTAAGATTACTAACTTTAGACTTAAATCCTCTTGTGTATGACACTCATACACTAAGTCTTAAGGTACATAAGTAATCTAGGGTATTTAAGATGATATATAATATACGAAGATTAAACAAACAATTTGATAAATGAATAATGCATCGTTTTATTTCAAAACACATAAAACCGTTTACATCATATGTAGCTCTAGGGCATACATTCCAACAATCTCCCACTTGCACTAGAGTAAATGGGACATGTCTCGTAATCCTAGACCATCTAGGTGACCTTCAAAAACTTTAGCCGGTAAGGTCTTTGTAAACGGATTAGCCAGGTTATCTGCGGATGCAATCTTTGTGACAGTAACGTCTCCTCTCTGCACTATTTCCCTGATGATATGATATTTCCTTTCTATATGCTTTCCCCTTTTGTGGATTCTTGGTTCTTTGGAGTTTGCCACCGCACCACTATTATCGCAATAGAGTGTGAATGGTCTATCCATATCTGGAACAACTTCCAGATCTCCCAAGAATTTACAGAGCCAGACTGCTTCCTTAGCTGCTTCACAAGCTGCTATATATTCAGCCTCCATGGTGGAGTCATCAATACAAGATTGCTTTATGCTCCGCCATACTATAGCCCCACCACCTAGGGTGAACACTGATCCAGATGTAGATTTCCTAGAATCTACATCTCTCTGAAAATCAGAGTTTGTATATCCTCTTAGGATCATATCCTCACCGGAATATACAAGCATATAATTTCTCGTTCTCTTAAGATAATTGAGAACGTGTTTCACAGCCACCCAGTGATCCAATCCTGGGTTTGATTGAAACCTACTGACTACTCCCACTGTAAAACAGATGTCTGGTCTCGTGCACAACATAGCATACATGAGACTACCAACTGCTGAGGCGTATGAGATATGTCTCATTTCCTCAACATCTTCATGTGTCTTAGGAGACTGTTCCTTTGATAAATAAATTCCATGCTGATAAGGCAGATTGCCTTTCTTGGAATTCTGCATCCCAAATCGCACAAGGATCGTGTCGATATAGGATATCTGAGACATAGCTTACATTCGATTCTTGAGATCCCGAAGTATCTGAATCCCAAGAACATAATTGGCCTCTCCCAAATCTTTCATTTGGAATTGGTTAGCTAGCCAGGTTTTCACGTCTGATAATATCTTTACATCATTCCCAATGAGTAAATTATCATCGACGTATAAAACAAGAAAAACCACATTCTCGTCAATGGCGCGCTTGTATACACAAGGATCATCAACATCCTGCTCAAAATCATAAGACTTGATCGTTGTATCAAATCTTATATTCCAAGATCGAGATGCCTACTTGAGTCCATAAATGGACCTTTGCAGCTTGCAAACCTTTTGCTCTTGACCTTGGGCGATGAACCCCTCTAGTTGTATCATATAGATACTTTCATCAAGATTTCCATTCAAGAATGCAGTCTTGACATCCATTTGCCAAATTTCATAATCATAATATGCGGCAATGGATAGAAGAGTGTGGATGGATTTAAGCATGGCTACTGGCGAGAAAGTTTCCTCATAGTCAACTCCCTCTTTCTGGGTATAACCCCTGTGTTGGTTTCTATAATATGTCCCAAGGAAAGATTAAGCATACATGAAATACAACAAAGAATATATATAAAAGATGAAGTATGGCGGAATCATACTTACCAAGCTTTAGTGATGAAGAAAAATCAAACCAAATGGAAGCTCCAAGGTTGGGATGATTCGGCCAAGGAAGACAAGAAGTAGGAAGCTCCAAGCTTTGTGTATTCCTTGCTCTATGATGGTTTCCTATCACCTCTTTGATCCCTTGAAAGTGCTAGCCTTGCATGTGAGAAGATGTTCCAAACAACAAGCCTTTCTTCAAGCTTTTGGCAACCAAAATTGAAGAAGATGAAGACCAAAACTGCATGCAGTTTTCGGTCATGAAAGAGAGAGAAGAGAGAATTTTCTTTTGTTGTAATTGATTTTTGATACCAAAAATCAATTTATATTTATGCCATAATATTTATTAAATAATAATAAATCTATGACACAAGCCATGCAAAGGCTTAGAGTGTCAAACACTCAAATTCCATGCATAACATTAGAGTGTATTACACACTATCACCATGCAATGCATTATCAATAAAATAATACATATAATGACATGTGTCAAGTGGGCCCCACACGTTTCCAAATGAAAGTGGGCCCACGTCCACTCACGCGTTCGGGTTCGATATTTCCGAAATACCGAACTTGCGTCGCGACGTTAATTAAATCGAATTTAAATAAATAATCGCGCCTAGCGAAATTATTATTTACGTCGCTAACGAATTAATTCTAAATTAACTCGTATGCCCGAATTAAAATCTAATTTTAATTTTGCGTCGAAATCGAATTTCAATTATTATATCGAATATAATAATTTTACTGATTAATTCCAAATTAATCGTTCTCTCTCTCTAAATAAGGCACTTTATCCGAGATAAAGTTTCTCCGCAATTAATCCAAGATTAATTAAGTTCGAATCAAATATCATAGGTGAATCTTCAGGAAGCGACCCAAGAGATCTCCGGATATGTTGGCAGTAAATACGGTCGTCGGATAATCCGAACACGCACTTACCTCGTACTACGTTCTTACCGATTCACAAGACAAGGTTGGCTTCTAGCAAAGCGCCATGCCTACCCAATTCTCCAGAAATATTCTTATAGGAATATAAGATCTATATCAAGCGTAGTATACCGTAGTATTGCGTACATCGATCCAGTATCGGATGATCACATGCTAGGCCTGGGGCTGGAGATGTGTCTGCCCCGTACGAAACATATATCGGACATCAAGCAACTAGTCTCTTTAAATCGGACAATCCTGACCTAGTCATATTGTCCCGACGGTTGCAACCTTTTATAGAGTACTAGTTCTGTATCCTACGTGATCATCACCTCCATATGTCTGAAGCGATACTTCCATCTTGACATCACATCCAGTACACTACGATTCTCGATAAACCCAGAAGAGGTGTACACAGAACCGGTTAAGGTCCCCAACCACCAAAACCAAAGTTTACCGATTGTCACAAGTACTAGCGATGTAAGTCTCAGGTTAAGACCATATACACCTACCCTGATGCGGCCTCCCATAGACACCTAGACATACTACCAATGGGATTCCGCGGGGTCTATCCAGAGCGAAGCTGTTTTCCATACCATCGGTAAAACACAACCTCCTATCGCACTTGCATAAGTATCCAATACTTAAATATATGAGAACTATGCCGTTGTGCCCTCACAACGTGCACAAGCGCAATACTAGCCTATTCCGCATTATCGATGTCCAGTCTCGATAATACTACGGCTAGGGATATTTAATGATTAAACCTTTATGGATTGATACTGTCTCATATCATCTCAATCCAGTACTAATCATATGGACTTTCGCCATTATATATCAAAGTAAATAATATTTACAAAATGGCAAAAGGCAATTTCATTATTACATAGTTAATTTTGTACAATAATACAATATCATTTACAAACAGTGACGCTATGGGACACAATGTCTAACACCCTGGCCACTAGTCTAGCCTTGAAGGTATGTACCTTCCCATCTGATCCCCTCTTCCTTTTGTAGATCCACTTGCAACCTATGGGTTTCACCCCATCAGGTTGGTCTACAAGTTCCCAGACCGAGTTGGAGTGCATGGACTCCATCTCTACGTTCATGGCTTTAAGCCATTCCTCTTTGTCAGAATCATCCATTGCACTACTGTAGGTCAATGGATCATCTATGACATCGCTGGATGCGAAAAATTGTGCCTCTCCAACCCCTAAGTAGCAATCAGGTTGTCGTACAACCCTCCCACTGTGTCTAGGCGGTAGATCATTCTGACGAGCTTGCATCTGACTATCAGATGTCGAAGGTGCTATGTATTTGTCAACTTTCGTTGATGATGGCGTGCTGGTCGAACCAGCAAGTAACTCCTCGAGCAACACTTTACTTTGAGGTTTGAACTCCCTCATATAGTCCTCCTCTAGAAAAGTAGCATTTTTCGATACAAACACTTTGTTATCATCAGAACTGTAGAAGAATCCACCCATAGTCTCCTTAGGATAGCCTACAAATAGGCACACCTGAGAACGTGGCTCCAACTTTATAGTCTTATACTTCAGCACATGTGCTGGACACCCCCATATGCGGAAATGTCGTAAACTAGTTTTACAACCATTCCAAAACTCTAAGGGAGTCTTAGGAATAGACTTAGATGAAACTACATTAAGGATATGCATTGCGGTTTGCAGTGCATATCCCCAGAATGAACTAGGTAGTGAGCTATAACTAAACATAGATCTCATCATGTCTAATATGGTTCGATTTCTCCTCTCTGCAACACCATTTTGTTGTGGTGTTCCAGGCGCTGTGAGCTGGGATACTACCCCATGCTCAACTAAGAATTCCTCAAAATCTTTGTCGAGGTATTCCCCTCCACGATCTGATCGTAGAGTTTTGATTGTCTTACCTAATTGGTTCTCAACCTCAGCACGATACTCTTTGAACTTTTCAAAGGTATCTGATTTGTGATGCATTAGGTAGACATACCCATATCTTGAATAATCGTCAATGAATGTGACGAAGTATTCATAACCACCTCGTGCTCTTACATTCATCGGTCCGCAAACGTCCGAATGTATTAGCTCAAGTGGATGACTGGCTCTTAAACCTTTTCCACTAAAAGGTCTCCTGGTCATTTTTCCTTCTAAACAGGATTCACAAACTGGTAGAGTCCCGAGCTTTAACTGGTTTAAGGCTCTGTTCTTTATCAATCTATTTATCCGGTCAAGGTTAATGTGACCAAGTCTAAGATGCCATAGATATGTGTCATCGTGAGAAATCTTTGGCCGTTTAGTTTTAGGTTTCTAAACTTTAAACAATTCAGCGTTGAGCAGTGACCTATGTGTTAACGGTCTTAACACATACAAGTTATTTTCTGAGTTTCATGTGCATATAGTTAATCCATTTCTACCAATAATAACCAAATTTCTATTAAAATAAACTGAATAACCATCATCCAAAAGTTTAGAAACAAAAATCAAATTCCTGGGAAAACCAGGAATGAATAACACATTGTTCAAATTTAAATAACTATTATTCATGAAATTTTAACTAGAAACTCCCACTGCTCTTGCTGAAACGGCATCCTTTGTCCCGACCCTCATGGTGTAGTCACCTTCAGCAAGGTCCCTCCATGAATCAAGTAGCTGTAAAGAAGAACAAACATGGTTAGTGGCTCCAGAATCAACAATCCAAGTAGATTTATCATCCTCCACTAATAGAGATTCAATAACTAGTAAATCATATTTACTTGTTTCCTTTTTCGCCTTTAGCTCAGCAAGGTATTTAGGACAGTTCATTTTCTAATGCCCATTCTTGTTGCAGTGGAAACATTTTCCTTTGGGCTTGGTATCCTTGGAGCCTTTCTTGTTTTTCTTTTTCTTCATGGGCTTTCCTTTAGCCTTCCCAGTGCTTTTCTTCTTCATCTTTGCAGATTTAGAAGACTCGACAATATTTTCCTCTGCACTAGATTTACGAGGATCCACAAGCATGGACTCGTAATGGGTGAGCTCATTGAGCAGTTGGGTCAAAGTAAAAGTCAACTTGTTCATAACATAGTTGCTTATAAACTACAGGAAGCTCTTCGGAAGAGTTTCCATAATCATGGTCACCAGGCTACTCTCATCAATACGAGCCCCATGGGTTTCAGCAGTGTTGAGATAGGTCATCATCCTCAAGAGGTGCTCTCGGAATGATGTCTCATCCTTCATCCTAGCAGTCATCGCTGAGACCATGGCCTCATGGCGTTGACGCTCCGAAGGCTGCCCAAACATGCCCTGCAATGACTCCAACATCTGAGATGCTAGAGCCATAGGTTCATGCTTTGCAGCAAGAACCTCAGACATCCCTGCTAGCAAGTAGCAGTGGGCTTTCTCGTTTGCTGTGACCCATTTCTGGTAGGTATCGCGCACAGCTTGGCCAGTATTTCTGGCCGGCTCGGGAGGACGTTCTTCCGTCAGGACAAACTTTAGGTCTTCACAGACCAGAATAGCGTTCATGTTACTTTTCCACTTAACATAGTTTTCTCCCGTTAATTTATCGTTTGAGAGTATGGAAATAATTGGAGAAACCATGGCTGAAAAATAAAATAAACATGCATTTAACATTCATTCATCGCATATTAAAATCATCAAAGCATTTTGACATAAAATTAAACATGATGCATGAACCATGAATAATGAATTAGAAACCTAATAGAATTATTATGCCACGGAAACCTATCATCCCACAAGTAAGTGCCGCCGTAGGGTAGGTCAAGTACTCGCATGATAGATCAAGACAATCTCAGTCAGTTTAATATATCCGGGAATAACTCTTATTCTTATATTAAACAACTACCGTTTTATTTGATTAAGGAATTTTATTAACAGTTAATTATTCTTTTGTGAGTGTAACCCACCGTTTCGAGATTCTTGGACTTAACGAGTAAAGTGCCACCGTATGGTAGGTCAGTTCACAAGATACATCTAGAATCCCTATCCTCTCGGAACCCAAACCTGATATTGACCCAAAATGGACACCATCCGTAGGGGGATGAAAACAAAGTCGTCTCGAGGCGCCTTTTGAATCTCACGTTTTTTGACTAACAACGGAGATCGCGGGATATACTGTCGTATATCCCTCTCCCACTCACTATTTTTAAAAAAAATTAAGGTTTCTATCTAAAATATCTAATATTTTATTTTAACTAGTGTGGATAAATTTATGGCGGCTAAATCATAATTATTATTTACACTAGTTTGTCATAAGTGAGCTAATCAATTTTAACTATTAAAATTGTATCACTAATGTCTCATTAGTCTCTACTAATAGTTTTACTCAATTAAACTAATTTAATTAGAGTGGTATTAATGAGCTATTATATTTTAACTCTTAAAATACTAGACACTAAAAAAATTTAAAATTTATGGAATTCTAAAAAGTCAAAATTTTAATTAAACATTTTAATAAATCTTAGTGCGTTATAAAATCAATGGTACGTGGAATTGTATCCCGAGTGCAAACCATATTACCGTCCATTCGGATTCGGCTATGGAATTTATATCCGGGTTTCCATCCTATATACCAATGGAATTTATTATGCACTAATTAAGCCCAATATATTAGAATTCAAATTTTAAACCATAAATCCAATTATTAATCCATTAATTGATTTCTATGCATATCATATTATAATTTAAACATTTTAAATTACATAAAATCATATTTTTTATGTGTATAATGATAATGCATCTATGACATGTTATGGCATGTAAAATGCAAGAGTGGGCACCCTAAGCTATATGACATGTTATTCAAACAATTCTCAATAAACATACATATAACAAAAAAAAAATTTTGCATTGACCGGGCTCTTATTTTTCCTATACTAATCTAATTAGTACAAAAGATTTACCAAGGCATTCCTTGGTCTTCAAATCCCGCTCCAAAGAGGTGTTGGCTCCTTTTGCGACTTCGGTGCTCCAAATTACAAAGATTGAAATTTTACATTGAAAAATAAAATTACAACAACTGTAAACAATGGCCTTATGGCCTTACATCCCAAAAACAAAACCAACTACAAAAATAAGAGCCGGAAAAATTTACGACCAATGTAAAATCCATTCATCACATGAAATAACAAAAACATTCATCATATGAATATCACAATGTGCCCACTCATCTAAACATGCATATAATATTTATAACTCATATAAATATATTAAAAACATAAACTTTAAATGAAAAATAAAATGATTAAGAAAACTTTTCAACCTCGCTCTAGATGCCAATTGTAGGAAACGCTTTCCTCGCGCAGCGGAAGCGATTAGGCACACGGATCGACCTTGAAAAATTTTTCTACTTTCCCTTCCTTAAAACCAAATGGAACCAGCACATATACTGAAGTTTTACTTCTGTTTCGGACAAGATCTCAGCCCCGGAATGCACCCAAAACAGTCCCCGAACAGCCCCCGAACTGCAGTGAAATAATGGACTGTTTTGGACCCGTTACACAACCGAACTGCACACAAATCGCCCACTGAATTGCGTGAACTGCAAGGGTGATATAAGTCTGATTTTTCCACTAAAAACAATCCTAACTCAGCCCCAAAAATTCCCCAAGGTGTTTCCCAAAAATCCGAATAAAAAAAAAAACAAATCGAGCCCCGATTGTAACAAGTGAAGTGCGGCAAAGAGGTATTATTGTTCCTCAATGCCGTGACTTATAAGAGTGAAGGAGAAGATGATTTGTTCGTCACCACAAAATCTTCCGAGCTATATCTCGTGACCAATGGAAAGTAGTGTGGGCTACACACAAAAAAAAAATCCCTAAACGTTTTAGAGATTTAATCACACATCAAGAATATTTTCTTATTCTTGTTCTTCAATATAGTTTCTCAACTTTTGAGAGAATAGAGAAAAAGAAGAAGATGCCTAGGGTTGCTAGAATGAGAGAGTCCCCTCAAAGAAAAATTATATTTTTCTTTTTATACTTAGGGTAATTTGTTTCCTAAAACAAATCAACAACTCCCCTCCCTAATAAGCAAGAATCGGCCAAGCTAGGGTTTATTTCAATTTTTGTAACATAAAATTTTCAATTACAATTATTGAAAGGATGTTACAAAATTAAATAAGCAATTAACAAATTTGAAAATCATAATTTCCAAATTAATGCCAAGGATTTTATTTGTTTCCAAAATAAATAAATCCATTCCCTTTATGCTTGAGGAATTCGGCCACTACTAGGAATAATTGATTAATTTTGTAGCATTAAGTATTCAATTCCATAATTGAAATATATGTTACAAAATTAAAGAGTTACCAACTTTCATAAAGGTGTAACTTCCAAATTTAATTCAAAAGTTTCCAAAACCCAAATTTGGAATTCCAATATTAGCCTTCATTAAATTATATCATATATAATTTAATTACTAACAATAAATAATTATCATATAATCATTTATTATATAAATCATATATTAACTTTTAATATATAGTTATAAGTGTGACAAATAATATTATTAATCATATTAATAATATTTATACCTTTGTGAGTATATAATTGGACTATCCAATTATACTAAATCCGTTATAGTAAATCGAGCTAGCACGGGGACCAAATGGACCTACGGTTCCGAGCTCCAATAATCTCGAAATATTAATTAAGCTCTTAATTAAATATTCCGAATTATTAACTCCGGGTTATTCCACTAAAAACCCGAAGTTGAACTCTCGTTGCCGCAGATGATATATTAAGTCGAACCAAGACGGTGTCCATCGATATAGTCATTACATACGAATTGACCCTTCACGAGTATCTCGTAATTAGAGCCGGGTCATAATGTCCGTTATACCCCTCTAATTATTTTTACCTTAAGTACCATTGATTCTCTAATGAACGATTTATTCATAACTATTATGAATTTTAATCTTTCTATTCGTAATAGAGAGACTTGAGCGCTCAAATCGTTCAAGTACCGAATCAACCCTTAAGAAAGATACTCATCTACTTCTCGCAAGAAGGAGTGAACTCCATGTCTATGTAAAACGTTCCCAGCTACAAAACAAACTATGTCCCCAAAGTACGTAGCTATTGGTCAAGACTGCTACACCAACCTCACCTTTGTAAATCAAAGGACACAGCTTGCCATGCAGGAGTTCGTAGTACACTCAGGATTAAGATCAATCCATATATGACCATCAAGTAGATTGAAATGACTTTCTTTGCTTAATGGATATTATAAGAGTGTCATTTCTATCTAGGTCCAGTCCTATATGATCGCATCATACAAGATGCCTCAATTCTCATGTCTCCACATGGACGATCTGGATCAAGATCGCCATACAAATATAGAATGGACCGCAACTATAGATAAACCACAAAAAAGTACCCTCTTTGTTTGCTCTCTATGGACTATTTAAGATTACTAACTTCAGACTTAAATCCTCTTATGTATGACACTCATATACTAAGTCTTAAGGTACATAAGTAATCTAGGGTATTTAAGATGATATATAATATGCGAAGATTAAACAAACAATTTGATAAATGAATAATGCATCATTTTATTTCAAAACACATAAAACTGTTTACATCATATGTAGCTCTAGGGCATACATTCCAACATCTTGTGTATTCGAAGATTGTGCTACAGTTTCATCCTTGATGAATTGTTTGTGTTCCATTAAGGATCCGGTGCCTGGAACAGTATTACTCTGATTTTCATCGAGTTTTACTTTCCACCCACTTACCACTGCATAAAGGTATTCCTCTTAGGAAAACCGCATGGCGAGCAACAATTAAATTGTTCTCTTGTGAGTTGTATAAGTATTATACTTTGGTTACCCTAGGATAACCTACAAATTAGGCACTTATCCAATTTGGGTTCTAGTTTGGTATCATCCAAACATATGCCTAGCATTCCCAAATCTTCAGGAATGTGAAAACCCAGTTTCTTTCCTGTTTATATCTAATATGAAGTCTATCAAACAGATTTTTATGGAACCTTATTCAAAATAAGTTTTGCACTGATTAATGCGTATCCCTAGAAGGAAAATGGTAGCTCAGAGCGACTCATAATTAACCATTTCATGTCCAACAAAATTTGGTTTCTCCGTTCGGACACACCGCTCAAATTGAGGTGTTCCGGGAGGAGTCCAATGTGATAGAATACTATACTCTTTCAAATAGTCAATAAGCTTATTTCTTAAGTATTTTCCACCATGGTCTAACCGTGACATTTTTCATACTTTAGCCGATCTGTCTGTCTACTTCGTGTCGAAACTCTTTGAATTTTATCAAAAGTTTCTGATTCGTGTTTCAAAAGAAACACATAACCATAACGCGATGCCACATCCGTAAAGGTTACGAAGTGTTCATTTCCACCTTTAGCCTAGCTAGATATGGGCCCACTTACGTCACTATGAACGAGGGCTAACAGATCGGTGGCACTTGTAGTTTTACCAAGTAAAAGGTGTTTTAGGCACTTTTCTTAATAAACTAGATTCGTAGACATCATTTGAATAGAATCAAATCCGTCCTAGTATCCACTCTTCAAAAGTGTGGATATAAGAGTCTTATTTAATGTGTCTCAGACAACAATTCCACAAATAAGTCTCATCTGATTAAATCAGGTTTGAGCTATTTGTTTGTCATGTTATATGTTTGAGATTCATTTATATTCAAAATATAAATACTGTTATTCACATCTAATGTGTTTATCTCAATATCATCTTTATAAAATAAAACATTTTAGTGTTCTAGAATATAAAGGTATACCCGCAACGAGTTATACATTGATATAGAGATAATATTTCTAGTCAAACTAGTTACATTGTAACAGTTTCCTAATTTAAGTACACACCCAAAGGGTAGTTCCTAAACTTAGGTTTCTACGGTTAAAACAACGACTCTCGTCCCGTTTATGATTCGCAGGTAAATCTCAACTGAAGTCAGTATCCTACTTATCAGCAGATTCTGCACATCAGTACATATATTATGTACCACATCTAGTATCAAAATCCAATTTTGAAACTAATAGCGAACATGTTTATGACAAACATACTTGAAGTTGGAGCCTTGCCCCTCTTCACTTCCTTCATGTGTGCCTTGTCCATACGGCAGTCATGCTTCTAGTGACCTCGTTTGCCACAGTTTAGGTAGACATCTTGGGATATGTCATTTGTCTTCCTAGAAGACTGTGATGATTTTGCCTTTGCCCCTTCAGAAGCTCTGGCTCTGCTTCCTAGAACACAACCATCAATTCTCCAAGAATTTTCTTTTGGTTCACAATGAACTTGCCCCAACTTTCGGGTAGAGACTATAAAATCAAATTTTTGGTAGTCTCGGCCACGTAGGTAATGCCCAGCTAACCTAGCTGATCGATGTCAGTAATCATCTGCGACACCTAATGCTCGACAGATGTACCCTCTGACATACACGAGCTAAAGATCTTTTTATGCAATTTGTACTTCTAAGATCTAAGAATAGATCTATGAAGATCTTTAATTTCATCTTCATGGTACAAGGATCTAATCCTTAACTCTGACGACGAAATTAAAGTGTCATTGCGGTAAGCATAATGGATTGAGCACTAAAGTTATCATCACATGAATCTTCCAAAGATCATGTTCTACTATTTGCTCAACTACGGGCTTAGGCCTGAGATGTTTCTCTATCAAATAAAGTAACTCCTCAGTTCCCAGGACTATCCTGAGGTTTTATTTCCAATCTGAAAATTAAAGTCGTTTAATGACATTTTCTCCCAGGATTATGTTTTAAATGCTAATCTTTCAATTATCTTGATTGCTATAGTCCAACTATCCAATCAACGATTTTAGGTACTATTTAATATAATGATTACTATAGTCTAACTATATAATCAACTATAATTGGTTAAATTCAAATATATTGATTACTATAATCCAATTATATAATCAACTATAAATTGAAATAGTTTGAATACAGTTCAACTGTTTTAATTAAAACAACGATATTAGTCCAACTAATATTTATTGAAGTATTGACGAAAAATTGAAATGAGCGCGTATTGGCAAGTATCTAAACGAAATTGTAAATTTTATACTTGCCTCCCACTATTTTTCGGCGAGCCTCTAACCCTCTGTTGAGTACTCGGGAAACCTTGTTTCCTAGTGGGCTAGGATCCCGTTAAATAAAACACAACCTTGACTTTGGCCAACAAATTGTATGATATTTAACTAGGTAGATCTCTAAGATCAATTGGATCTCATCCAATTCCTAGATCCAGTAGGTGGACATCCAAGTCCGAAACATATATCTTATATATGCCAATATATCCAATATTTTGTCTAACCTTTTTTCCTCTGAATCAACTAAGCCTTGGCTTTGCCACAACAAACTTAATGATTCCAGTTAAGCGGTACACATTGACCTTGGAAAGCTTCGTAATCGATGTCGATGGACAAGAAGTGATCTTGACTTTGGCCAACAAATCACAACTTGGACAAGACATGCGATATGGAACAAAGCATTCATGATTCAAACACATTCATGATGGACAAAGGTCTTGACTTTGGCCAACAAACCAGTGCCAATCTTGGATCTTGAGAATGAATCATTCAATGGAAGGAAAAACGCTTAATATATGTTGAGGGTTTTTCACGTATTGGCAACCAATTAATTATCTTTGATTAGGTCTCATCATACACCCTTAAACATGCATTCTAAAAACATAATAAGGTGCGTAAATAAATTAATAATGATATGCGGATGGATATTTAAAACACTTTGTTCCTAGAACAAATCTCTCCATTTCCTCTCTCCCGCTAGCACAAATCTTACTTCTACCCAATTACATAACACTTCTAAAGAAACCTCATTTATATTGAGGGGAATAGGTGAGAAGAGAAATACAAAGAGTCAAGAGGTAATAGGCTGGACACGCAGGTCCAATTAATAAATTCTAAATTTATTCAACAATTTCCAAAATTGCCCTCACCCTCAATAATCCATCCGATATACATTATTCATACATCACATCCATGTTCACACAAAGCATGTTATCAATCAATTAATCCAATTAATTAATCTGAAATTAATGACCATCCAATGTTCAAACAACGATTTGATTTTGCGCGAGTCCGACTCGTTTTAAGAATAAATACTCAAGTATGAATTCTCGAATTATATTAAACTACAACATTAAATCCAATTTAATTTGTATTTAATACTAATTCTATATTTAATTCCAAATTAAATAATTACACTTATTAATGTGCCTTTAGCGACTTAGATTCTAAATCTAATCTTTCCGGGTCTCAAAGCCCAATTAACATCCAATGTCAATTTAATTAAAGTCCAATGGCTTTCAATTAATTTCTTAAGGCATGGACTTTGGTCAATATGGGTCAAACCCAAATACCAAAGCCCATTAAGGAATCACCCTTATTTGCCAAGAAACCAATTAGGCCCAATTAAAATATTAAAGGCCTATTTAATTATATTTGGACTTTATGGATATGGTTTTGGGCCCAATTGGATCCAACCAATTAACCTAAACCAAACTTGGCCCCAACCAAGCCCATTAAGCCCAAATACAACTTTATAAGCCCAATTAATTTAATTACAATATTCCAAATTTCACAATTAAATTAATCAAAGAGTATAGCCATAATTAATTAACCAAATTAACATTTCCAAAATATCAATTTATATAATTAATCATGCTTATTATCATCAACACATGTCCAACACAATTGAATCAAAAAATCAATTCATTTTCCATGCTTCAACTCACGACAATTAGGGTTTTATTGTCTGATTCCGAATTCAATCCAATTAAATCCTAAATCAACATTTCCCAAGTCTTTCAAACTCATCCAATGATTCAAAAAACAAAAATCACCATGACATTAGGGTAGCACACCATTCGGCCAAGCCAACAATTTGGGGAAATTTTGATCCAATTCAATTTTCATCAAATTGATCATGCATAACATTATGTTATCATCATTCAAGCATACTCAAACAATCAATTTCATCCAAACATGCTCAAATCAATTTTACCCAATTTTACCCTAAATCCAATTTCATGCTTAAACAAGGCTCTTGATACCAATGTTGGGTTTCTACTATAGTCCCAAGATCATTCAAGCAATGAAAATATGTGAATTCAATAAAGAAGTATGGCGGAATCATACTTACAATGATCGGATTTGCGATACGTTGAACAATAAAAAATTTCTTCAAGCTTTTCCTCCATGGATGACTTTCGGCCAAGCTTGATCTTTGTGCTTTCCAAGATCCAAGCTTTGTGTGTGATTCCATGCTCAAGGGTTTGTTTCCCTATCAACTTTGGATGACTCTTTATGTGCTAGCATAAGAAAAATTTGCCACAAATCTTCCTTGTTCTTGCTTGTTGTTCTCGGCAAAGAGAAGCAAAAATTGAGAGAATTTGGCCTTTGGCCAAATTGGAGAGGAGAAGAGAGAGAGAAGAAAAATGTGTTGTGTATTTGGTTTTTGATTTCAAAAATCAAAATATCAAAAGTCAATTACCATTTCCCAAAAAAGGTACAAGGCTTTAAAAGCCTTTCAACTACCCTCATCAATCACAAGTGACTAACATCACTTCACTCAAAGTGACAAGAAATCCATCACTTGAAATGACTAATGATGTGACGCTTGATGTGACTTGTAGGCCGCACTTGAATTCGAAATGTGAGTGGGCCCGCAAACACTCTCAGGCTCGGGTTCGCAAATTCTGAATTAACAAATTTTTCGTTGCGACGTAATTATATCAAATTTAATTAAATACTTTTGCCTAGAAAATTTATTGTTCACGTCGCTAGCGAATTAATTCTAAATTAACTCGTTCGCCCGAATTAAAATCTAATTTTAATTCCACGTCGAAATCTAATTTTGTTTAATATATCGAATATATTATTTTATCGATTAATTCCAAATTAATCGTTTTCTCTTTTTAAATAATATTTTATCCCAGATAAAATATCTATGTAATTAATCCTAGATTAATTTTCTCTATCTATTAATTAATCCCAGATTAATTATGTCTGAGTCATACGTCATCGGTGAATCTTCGGGAAGCGACCCATGAGATCCCCGGATATGTTGGCAGTAAATCCGGTCGTCGGACTATCCGAACACGTATGTACCCAGTACTGTGTTTTTACCGATTTACAAGATGTGGTTGGCTTCTAGCAAAGCACCGTGCCTACCCAATTCTCCATAAATATTCTTAAAGGAATATGTAATCTGTATCAGGCGTAGTATACGTAGTATTGCGTATTGCGATCCAGTATCGGATGTCACGTGCTAGGCCTGGGGCTGGAATTGTGTCTGCCCCGTACGAAGCATATATCAGATCTCTGGTAACTAGTCTCTATAATCGGATAAACATGACATAGTCATAATATCCTGATAGCTGCAGCATATAAGAGCACCAGTTTCGTATCTTACGTGATCATCATCTCCACTATGACTGGAGTGATACTTCCATCTTGACATCACACCCAATACACTACGATTCTCAATATACCCAGAAGAGGCGTACACAGAACCGGTTAAAGCCCTGGACGACCAAAACCAAAGTATATTGATTGTCGCAAGTATTAGCGGTGCAAGTCTCAGGTTAAGACCAAATACACCTACCTTGATTCAGACTCCCATAGACACACAATCGTACTACCAATGAGATTCTGGGGGGTCTATCCAGAGCGAAGCTATTTCCGTACCATCGGTAAACACAACCTCCTATCACACTTGCATAGGTATCCAATACTTAAATATATGAGAACTATGCCGTTATGCTCCCACAACGCGTACAAGTGCAATACTAGTCTATTCTGCATTATCGATGTCCATTCTCGATAATAATACGACTAGGGATTATTTAATGATTAAACCTTCATGGATTGATACTGTCTCATATCATCTCAATCCGGAATTAATCATAAGGACCTTTTATCATTTATATATCCTGGTAATCTAATTACAAATGATAAAAGAGAAATTTCCTTTGTCACATAGTTAATTTGTACAACAACACCATGATCTGTACAAATAGTGATGCTATAGGTCATAATTGTCCAACACCAGGGTCGATGTCCCCCTGCATCATCAACTCAGCTCGAAGCAGCAGGCAAGTCAGGTGGCAGCTGGCGAGCGAGGTAAGTAAAAATGCATTGCATAAACTTTGATAGGATTGTCATTGTCACACACTGCACAAGTCCCATCAAAGTGGGGGTGACTGTAGGCACTGCATTTTTGCATGTAAGTCCCGATGATGAGTCTCATACGGAGGCACTACTCTTTAGGTTGCGGAAGTCGCGGGAAACGAATGTCGGAAGGAGAAATTCAGAATAAGTATGTCATCAGATTCAATTCACATGTTCACTGCTTTCACGTTCATGCTGCGTTCGTGAGCACATTTGAACGTCAAGCAGATTGCGGGCATTCATGTAGCGTTCGAATCGGTGTTCGAACGGTGTCGGTACTTCTGGTTTTGCTGGTAGCCTCACGCCCAAGCCCAATTACCCCACCAAAACCCATCCAAAAAATAATTAAAATATTTAAAATACATGTCACAAATTAAACTAAATTAATTAGATCAAATCCCTTACTAATCTAATCAAATCCCTTCCTAATCTAATCAAATCCCTTCCCTAATCAAACACCAATTAAGATATTCACTCCCTAAATTAAACACATTTTTTCCTTTCATAAACCAATCAAAACACTTCCCTTTTTTGAGGATTCCCTTCCTTACCTAGAAACCCTACCAAACCATTATAAAAAGACACTTAAACCAACCTTTCACACCCTAGTTCTTTCTCACAAAAACACAAAAGAAAATAACCTAGCATTCACGCCCAAGGCAAAAAAAAAAAAAAGGAAGAAGCAAATAAGTCTCTCTTCTCCTAATCCCTACCATCACCGAAACACTCTCCCAAAACAACAAAGGAAAATCACCAAAACACCCCCATAAATAGTAAATATCACCACCTGAAAACACAGCCCTAATTCACGCACCAACAGGCTTAAACAGCAGCCCCAATTCACGCCAAAAACAACAGCAAAACTGCAGCCCAAGCAGTGAAAACCGCAACCCCTAATACCCTCAAAAATGCAAAAAAAAAATCCCTTAATTCAGTGAAAACAGTGACCAGAAAATACAGCGAAAATAGCATCAAAATGGAGTAAAAACAGCAGCCCAAATAAAAAAATAGCGAAAGAAAACATTGAACCAGTGAACCGGAGGAATTGAGGAGCATCAACCCTTCCGAAAACCGCATACCGCACTTCCGATAGACGACTAAAGAGGTTAGACCTGAGGGCACCTTCTTTATTTATTATCCTTTATTTTCATTTATTGTAGTACTTTATTTCATATGAGTGTTGTGGATTGGTGCATGATGTGATTTCCGGATGAACAAAATATGTGTTCTCTCTTGCGGTATATCGGATGGAAACCCAGACGTAAATTTCATAGCCGAATCCGAATGGACGGTATTGCGGTCTGCACTCGGGATACAATGTCATGTACCACTTGAGAGATTCACATGTTTTGTTTCATCCAACCTTGCGTTTTAAGCATGATTTAGTCGTTAGTATGTTATTTATTTTTAAGCATGATTTAGTCGTTAGTATGTTATTACTTTCTACATGTTACTTATTTATGCATGGTAATGTAATGCGCATGGGCTAGTAGGGTGGATTAAAGGTCCTCCGTTTTGAGGGATGAAAAGCCAAAGGGCTACCTTTGCCACGATACTTTGCCGCGCCGGACGAAGTATGTTTGATTGAATGTGAGATATGTTTAATCGGATATACGGAGTTCCACATTATTGTCTCATTCATTTGTATGCATTGTAATATAATGCACATGGGCTAACTAGGGTGGATTAAAGGTCATCTATTCGAGGGAAATGTCTGAAGGCTACCTTTACCACGATGTTTTTCCGCGCCTTTTATTATGTCACTTACCCTTTGTATATCATTGCTTTATTTACGCATGCATTGCATTCTAGTGCGCATGGGCTAACTAGGGTGGATTAAAGGTCTTCTATTCGAGGGAAATGCTTAAAGGCTACTTTTACCACGATGTTTTGCCGTGCCGGACGAGGTACACTTGATTGAACATGAAATGTGTTCAATCGGGCACACGAGGTCCTACATTGTGTATTTGTTCACCATACATGTGCTTGTGTCATTTCAGATGCCATTTTGGCAATCTCGTTCAAACGCATTTCCAAACGCTACATGAACGTATGCATCATGCCTCATTCTATTCGAACAAGTTTACGAACGCTACACGAACGTATGCATTCTGTCTTATTTCCGTTCGAATGCGTCTCAGAACACTACTTGAACGCGTATGCATTTTATTGTATCATGCAACAGGTCTCATCTCGTTTGAGTGCATTATCAAACGCTATACGAACGCGGTCATTCTGTTTATCGTTCGAACGCGTTATCAAACGCTACTCGAACGCTTTCATTCTGTTTACCGTTCGAACTCATTTACGAACGCTACACAAATGCGCACACACTGGACAGATTCCTTCATTACGTTTCATGCATGTTTGTTTCCTTAGTCGTTCCCTTCCCCGTCACATGCTTAGTTAGCTCTCTTTAATATTTAGCCCTTTACCGTTATTGTTTATTTATATTTTCCACATTTATTTATTCGATATGCTCATGAGATTGTGTGCTTACTTTTATTATTAATGCCTTTATAGTTGTTATTAGTTACATTACTGCACTTTATTGCTTAATACGTTCATGAATTATGTATTTTGCCTTCATTTCTTTCATTTACGATTATGGGTGTGCAAACTTGCATTTGCTTAAATTATTTGGTACGTGTTGCATGAGATTTGGTTGTACTACTGCATAAATCCTTTCATTACAAGTGGCATAAGTAAGGGACCATTCCGAACCCAACGGTTTGAGGTCTTCCCTTGCGAGGGGTGAGTGCGGCCTTAAATCATTTTCTCGGTTCACACTAGGTGGTGACTCCATTTTTAGTTCTCCGGTTTAGTTCCCCCGTGGGCTATTCCGTACTCCCAACCAGGCCGCGAGCCTGGGACAGCGTCTCCGATTTTTGTGTCCTACACATACATGCTAACTTGTAGTTTTAAAAGACATCATAGATACCCGTTGGGTTAGGGAAGAGGCCAGACTTGTCAAAAGGCCGTCAGCAAACATGAGTGAATCAGAGAACGAGGTATCTCGTATGGATCAGCTAGAGAACAGTCTCACTAAGGTTACTGAGCGACTACAAGCTTTGACTACTACCATGGCTAGTATGGCTGTACCTCCGTGCTGGGGGAAGCTCTGAGAATATGAGGCGTAAAGAGCCTCTGAATAGGTTGGGTGAGGATATCCATGTCTTTGATGATGATATGGCTGAGTATGCCGCAGGAAGAATAGTTGGGTCCCAGGTCGAATTGCAAAAACTTCGGGATCAGGTGGAATTGGTTACCCATAAAATGAAGGGTAAACATGAGGATTTACTGGATTATGAGGCGATGACCTTTGAAGAACAGCTGTCTGCTCAGTTCAAAATGCCTGACATAGCCAAATTCAATAGGAACGGGGATCCGAGGGTCCATCTCAGGCAGTATGTCTTGTGATGAGTTCAGTGGGTTTGACGAAACGTCAAGTCAATAAAATGTTTTGGATGTCGCTTGAGGGGGCACCCTTAGTATGGTACCACAGCCTCGAAATGAAGGTCAAAGATGACTGAAGGATGTTGGGAAAGGCCTTTTTGGCTCAGTACGTAATAGATCTGGAGATCGACTTGTCGCTTCACGACTTGGAGAACACCAAGTAGAGGCCAGAAGAGATCTTCAAGGATTATGTGGATCACTGGAGAAGACAGCTTCTGAAAATGTAGACCCGGCCCTCGGAGAATGACCAAATCAAAATGATCATCAAGGGCACCAAACCCTCCATCTATGGCAAGTTGAGGAGGATGACCTCCATGATTACAGATTTTTGACAGTTGAGGGAGACTGTCATGGATATCGAGGAAGAGGAAGCGGAGAACCGAAAGTTCTACAGTCTAAATTGGAGGACTGTTGGAGGATCATCAGGTGCTAAGCCCGTTTCTGCTGAGGTAGCTGCCATCAGAAATCGGCGTTTTTCTAACCTGGGAAGGCCTTTGTCCAAAGTGCTTGAGAAGTTGGCAAAGCAGGGACTCCTTAAACCCTTAGAAGCTAAACCACTCCCCAATCCTCCTCCATCACACTATAACCTAAGCCTTTACTATCACTACCACCAGCAAAATGGGCCATGACACTGACAATTGTGCCCGCCTCAGACACGAAATCCAGGACCTCATAGACTCCCATAAAATACCCGACCCTGAGAAAGAACAGCCCAACACACACCAAAACCCCCTACCAAATTATCACTCTGTCCTGCCACCTACCTATATGATAAGCTCTAGCCTACCCGAAAGCATCATCCTCCAAACCTTTGACCACCAAGCCTTTTGCCTGGGGATTTGGGATAGTAACAGTGAGGATAAATGGAGCAAGGGAAGAACTTCTGGCTGGACTTATCCAGCAGTGATGAAGATGAGGTGAAAGGAATGACCCGCAGTGGGCGTTTCTACAGTGATATTATAGAAAAGGACAAAGAAGTGTTGGCAGATGGCAGAGAAATAGCAAAAAATTGTGATAATGTTGAAGGAGATGTAGTGCTACGTCAGCTGAAGAAGACGCGAGCACACCTTAGAATTTGGGAGTTGCTTGTACATCACAGGAGCACAGGCGGGTCATGGTTGAGGCCTTGAGCAAGATAAGAGTGCTGGAGGATACCAACCCCGTGATGTTTGTAGGGTCAGTATAGAAGGAAGCTGCGCAGGTGATATTCTTTTCCGAGGAAGAACTCCCAGCTGAGGGAAGGAACCATAATAGACCTTTATTCATCAGAGCTGAGGTAAGGGGCAGGAAGACATCATGTGTAATGGTGGACGATGGCTCGTCCATTAATGTGTGCCCATTGAAAATTTTGGTGAGGTTGGGTATAAAGATGACGGATCTAAGTCCCTCCAATATGACTATCAAAGCTTATGATGATAGCAAGCGAGGAGTTGAGGGCATTTTTGCTGCAACGGTCAAAATGGGACCAATTGAGGATGAGTTTGAGTTCACAGTGCTTGATATCCCAGCCACTTTTGCCTTGTTGTTGGGAAGGCCATGGTTTCACAAGCTTGGGGGCGTGCCCTCCACTCTGCATCAGGTTATTAAGTTTCCGTACGGGGGAGAAATTATCACCATCAGAGCTGAGGTGGACAATGTTGTAGCCGCTTTGGAAATACAACCTTTCACGAGGTTCCAAGTGTCGGCAACCTTCGAGGAGTGGGTAGATCCTAAGGTAGCTAAGATCATGGAGAAAATGAAGTTCGAACCCGGCACAGGTTCAGGTGTCGGAGGAACGTTGCCCGACTTCAAGGGGCAAACCACTAGGAGAGGCTTGGGATACAAGTCTGATGAGGATAAGCCAAAGGTTAAGAAGAAAGGATTGAAACTGACAGAATGCTTTGTGAAGGCGACGTGATATCAGGGAGAACTCGAACTGGTAGAGGTCAACGGGATCGTGGTGCCAGGATTTGTAATCTTTCAGGATGTGATGGGCGAGAAATCCTTGGCAGTGGAAGTTGCGAAGTAGGAAGAGAAGTGGGAGGAAGAGCTGATGAAACTAGAGAGCCTGACCCTTGAGGAGAACCGAGGAAGACCCAGCTGCGGGAGATGAAGCATCTGCGGAGGATGAAGATGTTTATCTCTCTGATTTATTCGAATGTATTCCTGCATCTGCTAGCAATAAAGACATTCTTTTTTCTTACTTGTCTGAGTCTCTCCCTTTCAACTTGCATGACTTGAGCATATTTGATATTAACTCAACCAAAACAAATGCATTCAACCTTGGTACACCCGAAAGCCCCAAGGAAGTCTTAATTGCGAGTGAAGTTACCGCTGAAGAGTGGAAGGATTTAGAAGAGATGTTGGTCAAATATGCCAAAGTGTTCGCTTGGTCCTATGAGGACATGCCCGGGGTAGACAGAAGTATCGCCCAGCACATAATATCGACTTATCCAAATATGAAGACAGTAAAGCAGAAGCTCCGAAGGATGAGACCTGAGTGGGCCGAGAAGGTCAAAGAAAAAGTCAAGAAACAGATAGATGTGGGATTCCTGGAAGTGGTGAAATATCCTGAGTGGTTGGCAAACATTGTTCCAGTGCCGAAGAAAGACGGGAAGGTCAGAATGTGCGTAGATTACAGAGACCTTAACAAAGCTTTCCCGAATGATGATTTTCATTTACCCCATATAGATGTGCTTGTTGATAGTGCGGCTTTGTCTGCTATGTACTCATTTGCATATGGGTTCTCGGGATATAATCAAGTTCTTATAGCTGAAGAAGACAAGCATAAGACTGCCTTTGTCACAGAATGGGTTACATATTGCTACAAGGTGATGCCGTTTGGGCTTAAGAATGCATGAGCCACTTACCAGCGGATGGCCACCATATTATTCCACGACTTGATGCACAAGGAGATTGAGGTATATGTGGATGACATGATGGTGAAATCAGAAACGAGGAGCGGACATATAGAAGCACATGAGAAATTCCTTGAACGAATTGATAAGTACAACTTGCGGTTAAATCCCAAGAAGTGCGTGTTCGGAGTAACGTCAGGAAAGTTACTACACTGTCAGAATGGGAGGAATAGAAGTGGACCCCGAGAAGATTAAGGCAATTACCGAGATGCCAACACCGAAGACAGAGAAAGAAGTCAGAGCATTCTTGGGGAAAATTCAGTACATCAGTCGGTTCATCGCTAAATTGACGTCGGTATGGGAACCTATCTTCAAATTGCTGAGGAAAGACCAGCCAGTGAAATGGAATGAGCAATGTCAAGAAGCGTTCGACAAGATCAGAGAATATTTAGTGAAACCTCCCATCTTGAAACCTCCAAGACTGGGCAAACCTTTGATACTATATTTGGCCATTGAACCCGAAGCACTGGGGGCAATGATGGTACAGGCAGATGAGACGGGAGTAGAGCATGAAATCTACTACCTCAGTAAGAAGATGCTTCCGTATGAAGCCCGCTATCAAGAAGTAGAGAAGATCTATCTGGCAGTAGTGTGGGCGTCCAGAAAATTGCGCCATTACTTCCAATCTTACAAGATCCAAGTGGCAGCGAAGGAGAATCCTTTGAAGTATCTGCATTCGGTGCCTTCACTAGTTGGGAAGTTGGGCAGATGGTTAGTGTTGTTGACAGAGTTTGATATCGAGTACCTCACTTCTAAAGTGATCAAAGGGCGAGCCGTAGCAGAGTTCCTGGCATTACAACCGATAGAAGGTGACCAGTATAAGTTTGAATTCCCAGACGAGGAGATCCAAGCAATAACAGTCCGAGGATGGAAGATGTACTTCGATGGAGCAGTGAACTGCAAAGGAGCTGGAATTGGAATCGTAATGTAACCCCCAAAGGAGAAACTTTGCGTATGGCAGAGTAACCAACAACATGGCCGAATATGAAGCATGCGCATTTGGATTGACTGCATTGATAGCCTTGAGAGCTAAGAATGTTGAGATTAACGGAGACTCGATGTTGGTAATCCGACAGATGCAAGGAGAATGGGAATTGAAGGAAGAACGGTTGAGACCTTACTTGTTCCACCTCATGAGTTTGGCACAGGCCCTCCCTGATTGTAAGTTCCAGCACTTGCTGCGAGAAGAGAATCAGATGGCAGACGCATTGGCAACACTAGGCGCAACTTGGGAAAATCTGGAGAAATTGGTGATGAAACCTTTAGTGTTGACGACAGCAATCAGACCTGTTTACGAGATAGAAAGGGTCTTGGAAGTAGAAGTCGATGATGGGAAGCCCTGGTACTATGATATTCAGCGATACTTGGAACAGGGGGAACTCCCGGAAGAAGCAAGTAGAATAGACAGGATAGCCATTCAGAGGTTGGCTTCCCAGTATATGAGTCTGAAGGGAGAATTGTACAAGAGACAAGCGAATGGCATTCAGTTGAAGTGTTTTAGAAAAGAAGAAGCTCAGAAAGTAATGGAAGAAGTACATTCCAGAGTATGTGGACCGCACATGAACGGATTGAACTTGTCCCGCAAGATAGTGAGACAAGGCTTTTACTGGTCAACCATGGAAGTTGACTGCGTGAAACTGGTAAAGCACTGTCACGATTGTCAAGCGCACGGTAACTTAAACCATTTACCGCACACAGAGTTGTATGGGCTATCAGAGCCGTGGCCTTTCTCTGCATAGGGAATTGACATGATCGGAGAAATTCGACCGCACGTGTCGAACGGACATTGCTTCATAGTAGTGGCAGTAGACTACTTTTCAAAATGGGTGGAAGACGAATCATTTCCCAATGTTACAGCAAAGCAGATGGCGAAGTTCATAGCCCGGAATCTCATATGTCGATATGGAATGCCGCATCATGTAGTAACAGACAATGGAGTCCAGTTTCAAGGAGAAACAAAGGCAATGCTACAGAAGTATGGGATAGGACATCACAAGTTATCATCTTACAGACCGCAGGCAAATGGGGCAGTCGAGGCAGCCAACAAGACAATAAATAAAATGTTAGCCAAAATGACAGAGAATTATAGAGATTGGGCTGATAAGCTACCGTACGCCCTGTGGGGATACAGAACATCTGTGAGAACGGCATCGGGAGCCACACCCTACTCTTTGGTCTATGGGATGGAAGCAGTACTGCCAGTGGAAGTTGAGATACAGTCTATGCGGGTATTAGCAGAAACAGAGTTACCTGAACAAGAATGGGCCTCGCAGAGATTTGAATAGTTAGCACTGATGGATGAGAAGAGAATGAAGTCATTGTATCACATGCAGATATACCAGAAGAGGTTGGCTCGAGCATTCAATAAGAAGGTGCGTCCTACCAAGATCAAAAAGGGTGATCTAGTGCTTAAGCAGTCGAAGCCATCGACGACGGAACCGAGAGGAAAGTTCAGACCGAACTGGGAATGACCCTACATCGTCCAGAAAATGATGGGAAATGGGGCAGTGAGACTGTCAGATTTAGAAGGGAATGAGTTCACCGAGCCGATCAACGTAGACAGATTGAAGCAGTACTTTGCCTGAGGAAGAGAAAACCGAGCAGTCACCAAGGGAATTGGCAGAAGACCTAACCCAATGGAATAGGAAATTCATTCATGCACACATGCATACACGTAACGTATCTGCATTCTCTTTTGTGTTTTGTGTTGTTTTGTATTCACAGGTTTCGAAGAGGGAAAGAAGAAAGCGGCAAATGCAAGCCAACCAAAAGCAGCAATAGTATAGTATCAGCAGTTTTCAGGAATGAATCACAGGGTTGAGGCCCGTGTCAGTATTAGTTTTAGGGATGAGTCTCAGGGTTAAGGCCCATATCAGCATCATTTTTGGGGATGAGTCCCAAGGGGCGAAGCCCACATTATCAGTAGTCGAAAGGCAGAATTTCGTGGAGTGAAAAAAAAATAAAATAAAAAAATAAGAGAGAGAAGTCTTTGATAGTTAGGCATATGTCCGGTGATGACATTGTTTGTTGCAAGGAGAAACCTTAGAAACGATACATGCGAGATGTGCTCTCATTCGGGATTCTGAGTGGTTGATCTTGACTAGACTCACGAGCACTTGATTACGGGATCTCAACAGTAGAAGTCTGAGTAGTTGGTGAAATGACTAGTTGAATAGATGGTGGATCAGTGAATGACCGTTTGCCTGGATGTCCATCATGTTGGACAGTTATGACCCATAGCGTCACTATTTGTACAGATCATGGTGTTGTTGTACAAATTAACTATGTGACAAAAGAAATTGCTTACTTATCATTTATGATTAGATCACCAAGATATATAAATGATATGAGGTCCTTATGATTAGTTCCTGGATTGAGATGATATGAGACAGTATCAATCCACGAAGGTTTAATCATTAAATATCCCTAGTCGTAGTATTATCGAAATTGGACATCGATAATGCGGAATAGACTAGTACTACACTTATGCGCGTTGTGAGGGCATAACGGCATAGTTCTCATATATTTGGGTATATGATACTCATGCAAGTGTAGTAGGAGGTTGTGTTTTACTGTTGGTACGGGAAACAGCTTCGCTCTGGAGAGACCCTTCGGAATTCCATTGGTAGTATTACTATGTGTCTATGGAAGTCCGAATTAGGGTAGGTGTATTTGGTGTTAACCTGAGACTTGCACCGCTAATACTTGTGACAATCAATGTACTTTGGTTTTGGTCGTCCAGGGCTTTAACAGGTTATGTGTACGCCTCTTCTGGATATATTGAGAATCGTAGTGTATTGGGTGTGATGTCGAGATGGAAGTATCACTCCAGTAATAGTGGAGATGATGATCACGTAGGATACGGAACTGATTCTTTTATATGCTGCAGCTATCGGGATATTATGACTAGGTCATGTTTATCTGATTATAGAGACTAGTTACCAGAGATCCGATATGTGCTTCGTACGGGGCAGACACAATTCCAGCCCCAGGCCTAGCACGTGACATCTGATACTGGATCGAGATACGCAATACTACGTATACTACGCCTGATATAGATCATATATTCCTGTAAGAATATTTCTGGAGAATTGGGTAGGCATGGCGCTTTGCTAGAAGCCAATCTTGTCTTGTAAATCGGTACACACGTAGTACTAGGTACTTACGTGTTCAGATAGTCCGACGACCGGATTTACTGCCAACATATCCGGGGATCTCATGGATCGCTTCCCGAAGATTCACCGATGACGTATGACTCGCACTTTATTAATCTGGGATTAATTAGTAGAGATAGAAAATTAATCTGGGATTAATTACAGAGATATTTTATCTGGGATAAAATATTCATTAAAGAGAGAGAACGATTAATTTGGAATTAATCGATAATTAATATATTCGATATATTAAACAAAATTGGATTTCGACGCGGAATTAAAATTAGATTTTAATTCGGGGGAACGAGTTAATTTACAATTAATTCGTTAGCGACGTGAATAGTGATTTCGCTAGGCATAATCGTTTAATTACGTCGCAACGGAAAATTCGTTAATTTGGAATTAGCGAACCCGAGCCCGATAGTGTTTGCGAGCGCACTCGCATTTCGAATTCAAGTGCGGCCCGCAAGTCACATCAAGCATCAAATCATTAGTCACATCAAGAGTCAAATCACATGTCACTTTGAGTGATGTGACAATTTTATTGATTGATTGATTGATGGTAGTTGTTGGCAAAGCTTTAATTGGTTTGACTTTTGAAAGCCAAAAATTGTGTATATGATTTTTGAAAAATCAATTACCAATTTTTTCAACACATAACACTCTCTCTCTTCTTTCTTCCTCCCTCTCTCACGCCCACAAGGGGCTGTTTTTCTTTCTGGTTTTCAGCTCACTGCCGAAACAAGATGAAGGAGAAGCAAGGAATTTTTGTGGCAAAAATCCCTAAGTGCTAGCTGTAGGCACTGCATTTTTGCATATAAGTCCATATGATGAGTCTCATTTTGAGGCACTACCTTTTAAGTCATGGAAGTCACGAGAAACGGACGTCGGAAGGGGAAATTCAGAATAAGTACGTCATCGGATTCATTTCACAAGTTCACTGTTTCGTTCGTGCTGCGTTCGTTACTTCGTTCGAACGTCAAACAGATTGCGAGCGTTCGTGTAGCGTTCGAATGGGCGTTCGAACGACGTCAGTATTTCTGGTTTTGCTGTTAGCCTCACACCCAAGCCCAATTAGCCCACCAAAGCCCATAAAACACATCCCAATTAATAAAACACATTTAAAACACATGGGAATTTAAATTAAATATTAAATTAAATATTAATTAGATAATTGAATTAAATAAAATAATTAAACCATTTACCAATAAATAAAACATAATATAATCATACCTAATTTAGACAAATCAAATATATTAACTTCCTAACTAAACAAAATCACATACTAAATTAAAAAGATATCATACCTAATTAAAATCAATCATAACAAATTAAAAATATTGACTTCCTAATCTAAACCAAATTTGTCCCCCCTCAATCCATTGATTTCCTTATCCAACACCAAATCAAATCCCTTGCTTTCCTTGTCTAACACCAAATCATATCTCTCTTTAAAACCAAATATCTATTCCTTGTGAGACAAGGGGAAACCCTAGCCATTCTCTATATAAACAACCCTTAACCAAGACATGACTCCCCTAGCTCATACAGATAATATACACGCACAAACACGAAAGCCCTAGTTGATTCATACAAGAAAAGCCTCTCCTAGTTCATTCACACAAGAAACACCCAAGCTTATGGACACAACTCTCCCTCACTCTCAATAACCGAAGATCACAAACCAAAGAACCCACATTGCCTTGACCAAAACACATCCCGAACAGCCCCTTTACCTCATCAAAACAGCCCCCAAACCACACCATAACACCACCGAAAATCACACCCAAAACAATAGCCAAAACATCCCAAAAACAGTAACTAAAATACAGCAGCAAAACAGTAGCAAAACAGCAGCGAATCGGAGTCAAAACAGCAGCGAATTAGAGTCAAAATAGTAGCTTGAGCAGTGGAACAGTGAGGAAAGATGTGAACATGTGAACCGGAGGAGTTGCGGAGCATTCCCCCCCTTTTCGACGATCGTACACCGTACTACCGAGAGGCGACGAAAAAGATTGGACCTGAGGGCACCTTGTATTTATTATCTTTCATTTGTCTTTTATTTTAAAAATATTATTGCATGAGAGTCGATTGAGGCATGATGTGAACTCCGGATGAACGGAATGCGTGTTCTCTTTTGTGGTATATCGGATGCAAACCCGGACGTAAATTCCGTAGCCGAATCCGAATGGACGGTAGTGCAGTCTGTACTCGGGATACAACTCCACGTACCACTTGAGGGATACATGTATTTCATTTCTGTTGGTTATTATCTAGGGCCCAAGATCAAACAAGACATGAAATACATGTGTGAATACATCAACGGAGGTAGCGGAATACTCACATCGATCGGTTGAGTCGATTTGGAGACGAATCAAGCCATAAAGCCCACGGCCTTGCTCACGCCACTGTGCAGATTTGTGTAGGTTTCTATTATTAGTCCCAAAGAAAGTATAAGCCATTGAAACACATGATTTATACATGCAAAGCTTGAAGCATGGCGGAATCATACTTACAAAGCTTGTGACGAAAATTGATGAAGAAAAATCCTTGAGTCTTCAAGGTGGAAACTTTCGGCCAAGAGCATAAAGGGAGAGAAGCTTCAAGTCTTCAAGTGTTCCAAGCTCCAAGGTTGTTTCCCTATCACCTCCTTTGATCCTTCATTGTGCTAGCAAAAATGGAGAAATGAAAAACAATTGTCTGCCTTGTTGAATTTGATTTTTCTTTTCACTTTTTTTTTATTGTTTCAAAAAACGTGAAATGATGATAATAACAATTACCAAAATATTTTGGTAAGAAACCCTTCAAAAACCGTGAAAAGGTTTTCCCTCCCAAAAGGCCATTAAATGGCCTCACCAACTTACATTGAGAATAGTGACAATGTATCATCCCATAAAGGTGACTAGATACATCCATCAACTAGTCGTGTCAAGTGATGAGACTTCGCGATGTGATTTGCGGGTCCCACTCGATTCAAAATACGAATGTGTCCGCAAACACTTTCGGGCTCGGTTTCGCTAATTCCGAATTAACGAATTTCCGTCGCGACATGAATTAAATAATTACGCCTAGCGAAATTACTATTCACATTACTAATGAATTAATTCTAAATTAATTCGTTTGCCCGAATTAAAATCCGATTTTAATTCCGCGTCGAAATCTAATTTCGTTTAATATATCAAATATATTATTTTATCGATTAATTCAAATTAATCGTTCTCTCTCCTAATAAGGCATTTTATCCAAGATAAAGTTTCTCCGTAATTAATCCAAGATTAATAAAGTTCGAATCAAACATCATAGGTGAATCTTCAGAAGCGACCCAAGAGATCTCCGGATATGTTGGCAGTAAATACGGTCATCGGATAATCCGAACACGTACGTACCTCGTACTACGTTTTTACCGATTTATAAGACAAGGTTGGCTTCTAGCAAAGCGCCATGCCTACCCAATTCTCCAGAAATATTCTTATTGGAATATTAGATCTTTATCAAGCGTAGTATACCGTAGTATCGCGTACATCAATCCAGTATCGACGATCACATGTTAGGCCTGGGGCTGGAAATGTGTCTGCCCCGTACGAAACATATATCGGACATCAAACAACTAGTCTCTTTAAATCGGACAATCCTGACCTAGTCATATTGTCCCGACGGTTGCAACCTTTTATAGAGTACTAGTTCTGTATCCAGTGTGATCATCATCTCCATATGTCTGAAGTGATACTTCCATCTTGACATCACATCCAATACACTACGATTCTCGATAAACCCAGAAGAGGCGTACACAGAACCGGTTAAAGCCCCGAACCATCAAAACTAAAGTTTACCGATTGTCGCAAGTACTAGCGATGCAAGTCTTAGGTTAAGACCATATACACCTACCCTGATGCGGCCTCCCATAGACACGCAGACATACTACCAATGGGATTCCGCGGGGTCTATCCAGAGCGAAGCTGTTTTCCGTACCATCGGTAAAACACAACCTCCTATCGCACTTGCATAAGCATCCAATACTTAAATATATGAGAACTATGTCGTTGTGCCATCACAACTTGCACAAGTGCAATACTAGTCTATTCCGCATTATCGATGTCCGATCTCGATAATACTCCGACTAGGGATATGTAATGATTAAACCTTTTATATTGATACTATCTCATATCATCTCAATACGGAACCAATCATATGGACTTTTGCCATTAATATATCAAAGTAAATAATTTAACAAAACGGCAAAAGGCAATTTCATTATCACATAGTTGATTTTGTACAATAATACAATATCATTTACAAAACAGTGACGCTATGGGTCATAATGTCTAACAATCTCCCACTTGGCCTATAGCCAGTCACTCAAGCATCTAATACCTGAACTATGTATATGTCGTTCAAACACATGCTGAAGAACAGCCTTCGTCAGTGGATCTGCAATGTTGTCATCTGATGCGACCTTCTCGACTTTTACATCGCCACGATGTATAATTTCCCAAATCAGATGGTAACACCGAAGAACATGCTTGGATCGTTGATGAGACCTTGGTTCCTTAGCTTGTGCTATAGCCCCGTTATTGTCACAATACAATGGCACGGGCTCAGCTGTTAACGGAACTACTCCTAATCCGATTAGGAATTTTCGGATCCAAACTGCCTCATTTGCTGCTTCCGACGCAGCGATATACTCCGCTTCTGTTGTTGAATCGGCAACAGTATCTTGCTTGGAATATTTCCAGCTCACTGCTCCATTATTCAAACAAAAAATGTACCCGGATTGCGACTTAAAGTCGTTCTTGTCGGTTTGGAAACTTGCATCGGTGTACCCAGACACCTCAAGTTCTCCACCTCCATAAATTAAGAAAGCATCCTTAGTTCGTCTAAGATACTTAAGGATATTCTTAACTGCCATCCAGTGACCTTCACCGGATCGGCCTGAAGCGACTGCACATGCTCAAAGCATATGACACATCAGGTCGCGTACATATCATGGCATACATGATTGATCCGACTGCCGAGGCGAACGGTATCCGACTCATGTTATCTCTCTCTTCTTTAGTCTTAGGACACATGTCCTTAGATAGAACGATACCACGTGACATTGGCATCAATCCCTCTTGGATTGATCCATGTTGAATCGCTTCCACACTTTGTCAATATATGTACTCTGGGAGAGTCCAAGCAGCTTTCTAGATCTATCCCGGTAGATCTTTATTCCCAAATAAAGGCTGCTTCTCCCAGATCTTTCATGGAGAATTTTAATGAAAGCCAAGCTTTCACCGACGTTAGCATGGGAATGTCATTGCCTATAAGCAATACATCGTCGACATAAAGGACAATAAAAGTTAGTGCTCTCCCACTAACCTTCTTGTATACACAAGGGTCATCAGCGTTTTGTACGAAATCATATTCTTTTATGATCTCATCAAAATGCTGATTCCATGACCGTGATGCTTGCTTCAATCCACAAATGGATCGATTTAACTTAAAAACCTTGTTTGCAAGTCTAGGTACGATAAAACCGTCAGGTTGTTGCATATAAACATCCTGCAAAAGGTTTCCGTTAAGGAAAGCGGTTTTAACGTCCATCTGTCATATCTCGTAATCGAAATATGCAGCTATTGCAAGCATTATCCGAATGGATTTAATCATGGCAACGGGTGAGAAAGTTTCGTCATAATCAATACCATATTGTTGACGATACCCCTTTGCTACAAGCCTAGCTTTGTACGTTTGCATGTTGCCATCCATGTCGGTCTTCTTCTTGAAGATCCATCTGCATCCAATAGGCTTTACGCCTTCTAGTGCATCAACCAGTGTCCAAACTTGGTTGGCGTACATGGAATCCATCTCGGACTTCATGGCTTATTGCCATAAAGCGGAATCAATATTCTGATTGCTTCCTCAAACGTAGCCGTTCATTATCCTCAATAAGATTAATATCTACATGAGGCGAGATCAGGAACCATACCTCTCAGGTACGTCCTACTCTCTCCGACCTACGCGGGGTCTTGTGTATATGAAGATTGTGGTATAGACTCATCCCGGATGGTCTGTTTATGTTCCGTCGTTGATTCATTGCCAGGAACAGTATCACGACGTTTTCATCGAGCTCACTTTCCTCCCACTTACCACTGCATCTAGGATTCCTTCTCAAGGAAAAATAACATGTAGAGCAACAAATACTTGTTCTCTTATGGGTTGATAGAAGTAAATTCCTTTGGTTTCCTTAGGATATCCCATGAAAAGGCATTTATCTGATTTGGGTTCTAGTTTGGTACCTTCCAAACGTTTAACATATGCCCAGCATCCCAAATCTTCAGGAAAGAGAAAATGGTTTCCTTCCTGTCCATATCTCATATGGAGTCTGTTTAACAGACTTTGACGGAACCTTATTCAAAATAAGTACCGCACTGTTTAATGCGTATCCCCAGAAGGATATTGGTAGCTCAGTGCGACTCATCATTGACCTTACCATGTCTAACAAGGTACGGTTTCTCCGTTCAGACACACTGTTTAATTGCGGTGTTCCAGGAGGAGTCCACTGTGAAAGAATACCATATTCTTTCAAGAATCTTGAAACTCATAACTTAAGTATTCGCCACCACGGTCCGACCGCAATGTTTTAATACTCTTGCCTGTTTGTTTTTCTACTTCGTGTCGAAACTCTTTGAATTTCTCAAAAGTTTCCGACTTGTGTCTCATTAGATACACATAACCATAACGAGATGCATCATCCGTAAAGGTTACGAAGTAAGTAATGAATCCACCTCTAGCCTGGCTAGACATGGGCCCACATACGTCGCTATGAACGAGGGCTAACAGTTCTGTAGCACGTTCACCTTTACCATTAAAAGGTGATTTAGGCATTTTGCCTAAAAGACAAGATTCGCAGACATCATATGAATTAGGATCAAATCCGTCCCAAGTACCCACTCTTCGAAAGTGTGGATATGCGTGTCTTGTTAATGTGTCCTAGACGACAATGCCACGTGTAAGCTTCATCTTTTAGATTACTCATTTTGAGCCTTTTTGTTTCTATTTATGTTTAAGAGATTCATTATATTCAAATATAAAGGCCATTATTTGCAACAGCAGTGCAAATTTCTGCATCATCTTTATATAAATAACACCCAGTGTTTCTAAATACAAAAGTGTACCCATGCTGGGTTAACAAAAATACAGAAATGATATTCCTAGTCAAACTAGGTATATAAAACAGTTCAAAAGTTTAAGCACATGCCCCGAGGGCAATTCCAAAACAAAAGTTCCTACAGCCAAAACAGCAACTGGAGTTCCATTTCGACTCATAGATCAACCTCTCCTGAAGCCAGCATCCTGCTATTCTGCAGATCCTGCAAATCAGTACA